>CAUYPK010089693.1:0-14351 GCA_963574355.1 Loris lydekkerianus | reverse complement strand
TAAACTATAGCTTTCACATGAAGGCTATAACCCAACTATACCACAAGACTATGAGGAAAGGACCAAGGAAGGGGAAGGAAGGGGTGAGGTTTGGGTGGAGGGAGGGTGATGGGTTGGGCCACATCTATGGTGCATATTTTTATCTATAATAAAAAAAATAAATTAATTAATTAAAAAAAAAAAGAAGTAGAGTGAAATGTAGGCCTGTTCCTGGTACCAAGACCTTGTCAGCATTTCTCTTGGCTCTGCTTTTTGTGTTGGCATAAGAAATCCAATAAGATATGTTAGCTGAGCACTTGATAACCCAACACAATCAGATAAGACTTGGTACCTAGAGCTAAGGCTTTATTCCAACTACTTTATTTTCAAAACTCAGATGGGAAGGCAAGTTGATGAGATTCCCCCTTTGTGTCTCTGTCTCTCTTAATGTATGTTTTCACATCTGTAAACTATAGTAGATAAAACAAGGTCACATACTGACAGAGACATTTATTTTTGCAGTAAGGATAAGAAGAGCTTTGTAGTTTTATTACAGTTAAGAGGTGGTAATATTTACAAGATGTCAAAAGTTTGCTTATCTACTCCCCCCACAGTCTCAGGCAATCCAAGGGAAACAGCCCTAAATATATGTAAAGAAAATTATTATTCTTTTTTTTATTATTAAATCATAGCTGTGCACATCGATATGATCATGGGGCATCATACACTAGTTTCAAAATTATTATTCTAAAATAAACTCGAATGACTGGACTTCACACCTTTGTGGGGAGGCATACAGTGGGTGCTTAGATCAGGGTCCTAGTGGTGCCTGAGCCTGGTACACAGTGACTCCCTAGCAGTCCTGGACCTCTGGTCCACAACCAGGGCTGGGCTAAGAAGTGAGTGGGTATCAATAAGATGGATAGTTCTCTAGTCCCTGGAGCTTTTGTTCTTAATATGCTGCCAAAGTCTCCAATATCATGTTACTGCTCAGTCCTTTAGACACATGGAAGACTGTGCTTTTTCTGGAGCAGGTGAAGAAAGAACCTAGGGTCAATATGTTGTACTGGCCCACTGGACCATGGGGTTCTGAAATGGCTAGCATACAGGTTTAGCTGCTTCAGTAAAATCCCAAAATAATTGAAGCCTAGACAAGGGGGAAGCTTATTCTTTCATGTGGCAGTCCAGGTATAAGCAGGCTGTTGTGGCAACTTTATGGTATTGGGCACCCAGCCTCTTACTAATATGTCGCTTTACCCTAAAGTAGATAGGTTGCCTTGGCCTCCTTGTTCAAGATAGCTCACATTCTCATTCCTGCCAGGAGGAGGAAGGAGTAAGAGAAAGGCACAGCATGATCCTTCCCTTTAAGCACATGACCTAAAATTGCATGCATCTCTTCTGCATGTCACCTGTCCACCAGAACTTGGATAGATGACCACACCCAGCTGCAATGTAGTCTTTCTTTTGGCAATCTTTGTTCCCAGCCAGAAGTCATGAGTTCCATTACTATAGAGGAGAGAACTGATTTGGGGAAACAGTTAGAAGCCTGACTAGGCCAGAGCTCCTCAAAATTCTGCCTCCAATTTATCCTTATTTCCATTATCTAGCGCGGTGCACACCCAAGGCAGGTCTCACCGAATGCTGATTAAAGCAGGAGGGGACGCAGAGGACAACTTACTGGGAGTCCTGCGCAGCCTCTACCAGTTCCGGGGCACGGAGCAGTCACAGGCAGGCAGTGAGGCCACTCGGGAACTCACTTTTCTCCCCTAAATGGAGCTGATAATCCTTGTGGAATTTGCTTCACAGGGCTGTTGGATTTTTCTTTTTTGGATTTGTTGAATACCTACTGTGTTCCAAGCACAGTACTAAGTTCTTTGTTCACATTCTTTCATGTAAAATTCACAACAGCTCTATGACATGGGGCCTTAATCTGTTCGGGCTGCTATAACAAAATACCAGAGGCTAGGTGGCTTACAAACAATAGGAGTGAGGCTGGAAAGTCCAAGATCAAGGTGCCGAAAGATTTGGTGTCTGGTGAGGGTCTACTTTCTCCTTCATAGATGGTGCCTTCCCACTGTGTCCTCACGTGGGGGAAGGGCTGAGGGAGCTGTCTGAGTTTTCTTTTATTGTGGCACAAATCTCAATCATGAGGGCTTTACCTTTATGACCCAATCACCTTCCAGAGGTCTCATCTGAAAATACCACCATACTGGGTTTAGGATTTCAACATGTGGACTTGGGGTGGGGAGGCATCAATGTTCAGACCATAGCAGGTTAGTATTGTTATCCACATTTTATAGCTGAGTAAACTGAGGCTGGGAGAGGTAAGGTGTCCAGTGGTATTCATTTATTTTTATGCATTTGACAACCACTGGAGCACCTGCCATGTGCCAGAGACAATGCTGGGGGTGTGGCAGTGACAAGTGTGATGGGTGCTTCCAGAGGGAAACATAGACTGAAAGGGGTACACATATGGGGAGCTGCTCTGGTCAAAGGATCAGAGAAGGGGGTGTGGGCGTATTTTGAAGGATGAGCAGGAGTTATGCAAGGAATGGAATAGAATATCCAGCGCAGTGCTGGTAAAGCCCTGGTGTAGGGCAAAGGGTAAGAGGAGAGGAAGGCTGGGGCCAGTACATACCTCCAGTTGGGTGGCCCTGGGCTTGTAGCCAGCTTGTCTGGCCTGAAATTTATGTTGAAAGTGTGGGTGATCAAGTTCTGGCAGATGTGCTGCGGGCAGGACTGAGGAGGAACAGATAGAGGGATATTCCCTTTTTATCCTAGTCATGTCTTTAAGAACCTAAGAGGGGACCTGATTTAAGATATCTAGTACCTGGCTCGGCTCCTGTAGCTCAGTGCATAGGGCGCCAGCCACATACACCAGGGCTGGTGGGTTCAAGCCCAGCCTGGCCCTGCTAAAGAACAATGACAACTGCAACAAAAAAATAGTTGGGCATTGTGACAGGTGCCTGTAGTCCCAGCTACTCAGGAGGGTAAAGCAGGAGAATCGCTTAAGCCCAAGAGTTTGAAGTTGCTGTGAACTGTGATGCCACAGCACTCTACTGAGGGCAAAATGGTGAGACTCTGTCTCAAAAAGATATCTAGTATATGATGAATCCAAGTAGTGTGAGAACTGTCTGAATCCTTGTCATTATCCTCCTGAACTATCTAGTTTAGTGGTGTGCACACATTCTGCTTGGGGCTTGCTTAAAAAATTTAATCCAGCTCCCTTTTATATGTCTCTTAAGTAGAATTCTTCCTAGGTCCAGGAGAGAAAATGCTGCTTCCTCTGGCCTCTCTCAGCTATCTCAGGACTCTGCAGTTCCATTTCACCATCCTGAAGAAATTAGTAAAAAGCTCCACTTTATACATGTCTTAACACAGTAACTAAGAAAATGCCAGGAAGGCTATGTTAACCAGTGTGCTGAAAATATGTTAAATGGTCTACAAAACCAGTGTATGGTGCCCCATGATTGCATTAATATACACAGCTATGATTTAATAATAATAATAATAATAATAATAATAATAATAAAACTCCACTTTGTCCTAAAGTGGCTTGAGGACAAAGGACTTCCTGATGCCCTAGGGAGGAGGAATAAAGGCAGTGGGGTCAGCCCTCATTGCGCTTTTTATTTCTAAAACTTCTTTGAACTCCCAGAGAAGTCCTCAACAGAATAGTGGATCCAGATGTTTAAACAGCTATTCAGCAAGTTAGTGTTGCCCCACTCCCACCCAGCTCAATGTACAGAGTAGGGAAGGTGCTTAGGGGAGTTTGCAGCCAAATAAGGAAACCATGTACATTCCTGAAAGGATTACAAAATATAAACCAGCAACACTTATCTCTACAGGTGAGTAAAAGAGCAGGTAATTCAAAATATGAGTCGATTCAGAAGCTTCTGAATGACTTTTTGTTTTGTTAAAGAGCCAGACCTTTATGCCCCAGGGCCTTTGCACATGCTGTTCTTGCTGCCTGAGATTATCTCCTTGCTTCAGTGTGACGCTAGTTAACTTGAACTCATCCTTCAGGCCTCAACTCAGACATTATATCTTGGAAGACTTCTCTTACCCTTTGAATTTTAGCAGGTATAGCTCCCTGACTATAGCTCCAAAAATGTAATCTCCTATGTCTCCATCCTCACTACATCAGTTGTTCCACTGTTCCCCTAGAACAATGCCTGGTTGAAGTTGCATGAATGATTTCATTATAATTGGTTTGGGTCTAGAAATCATGCTCTTAGGAGCAAATAGTGATTTTAACTTCAGGATTATATTTTGCTAGGTAAAAGATACCACTGTGACTAGTTCTTAAAAGCACAATAGTAAAGAATAGTGAAACATTGTTTGGCTATTAAACATTTCATTTTTGCTCTGATGCCCTAGGCCTGCTGAGCTCACTCAGATCCTATCTTTGAATAAATAGGGCTTTCTCTAAAGGATTCCACACTCAGTTGTAGGGTTCAGATCAGAATCGTTTCCCTGTAATTCCTTAACATTCTGAAAGGCTTTTGATCCTCTAGGGCCCCAGTTTCAGCACCTCTTGAATACCCTGGTAGCCCCATTGGCCCCACCCCATTCGTACCCACCGCCTTTCAGCCTCCTCAGGTGGCTGTTCCAGGCTTTGCCCTTCATTAAACCAAACTGCTCATAGGGGCTTGGTTTTCTCCAGTGCTAGGCCCCTCGCAGAGACAGCCCCTCCCCATCCCTGTGCTACTTAAGCCCTATATCCAGCTACTCACCTATGTTTTGTGTGTACTTCATTCCCAAGTTCATCCCCCAGGGCTGTTTATGTCCACTGCAAAAGTGAAGGTTCAGTGAGACAGGGAGGAAGACGAGGATTAATTATTATTGGGATGTTTGCCTGGAGTTTTAATTAGACTGCCTTTCCTTACTCCCCCCACTGGCCATTTTTCCCCCCCAGCTTAGAAGGTCTACTTAGAATGTTAGTATTTTAGAGAATTGGAACATTAGGTTTTAACATTCTGCACTTAGAGCCTCAGTGTAATAAATAAATCAATATGCTGATTGCCTCCAGTAGTTTGATTGCTGAGTGCATCAGGGTACCTTTTGTTCTGAGTGAACGATCATTTCACACACTAGCAAATGAGAGACGAATGTGGGTGTGGCTCTTGTCCCAGTTTCTGATTCGCAGCCTTGACCTGGGAGGTCATTATTTCGAGTGGTGTGTGTAACTTAGAGGCAGCCTGCCAAATGCTCCATATCCGTCCCTTTGACAGTTTTCCCAAGTTATGCGTGTGATAAAAACATTTCTCATTTGCCAGAATAGTCCTGGGTTTGAGTCTGACAGGTCTTCTGATCCCACATTCTTAAATCTCACTAGCAGATAATTTATACCCCAAATGCTGTCTTGACAGGAAATAAAATTGCATGATTTTCAATTTGTGTTAAAAATCAAATTCAAGTTATGACAACACTGTGAAACTCTTAGGGCACACAGTTTAATCATGATTATCTTACCATGAAATTCTTTTTGTAGTAGGAACTACTGTGTTTATTGTTTCTGTCAAAACCTTTGATTAGAAAAGTCTTACAATGGGAAGGTTGTCATTTCTAAAGATGTAATTATTTATTTCATGATATGTTCCAACCACTATCTGGTTACCGTCTAAGTAGAAGGTATATCCTTGAAGAGTTGTTTATAAACTGAATTTTTTGGATAAATTCATATATTAAATAGCACATAAGGTACTATTATTTTACTTAATGAATTCTTATTAAACTATTCCCATGTTCATTTGTGATGCATAATGCTCACATATTGGGTCTTGTTTAAGTGGGGATAATCTTAAGAATAAAGCAAGATTAGCAATTCATTTCTACTCTCAGTGATTTTAATTTACCGTATATAATCGAGTATAAGCTGAGTTTTTCCAGTACAAAATTTGTGCCGAAAAACCTGAACTCGGCACAAGCTTCGGCTTATACTCGAGTATATAGGTAGTTATAGACTACATTTCAATCCAGTAGAAGACTGTGCATTTTGTTAAGTTCAACATTTTCTCACTGATAATCCAAATGCTTACCCAGGAAAATCTGCTCCTGTTAGAGACACTCCTTATTCTTTGTGTCATCTTTCAGGGAAAGAAGTAGGGATGCCAGCTCAGAGCTGGGATGATTTGTGATGTTCTGCTGTAATATTAGGTAACTTACCAGATAAATTCTTAAGAGTGTCTTAGCCTAGAGCTCCGTGATTCTATGTATGTGTATTCTGGTTACCTGTTGTAATATAGCAAACCACCCATACATTTAGTGGCTTAAGAAATTTATTATTGTCTCTGACCCTTCTGTGGGTTGTTTAACTCAGCTGGTTGGTTCTATCTGTGTTTCCCACATGTGGTTACAGTCAGGCTTTGGCTGGGGCTGCCATCATCAGACTGGACTGGTGCAGATGGCCAAGAGGGCTCACTGGTATGATTGGCATTTGAGAGCTCAGCTGGGCTACAGACAAAAACAGTTAAATTGTGACCCTTTATGTGGCTTGTGCTTCTCATATGGGTCCCTGAGGGAAAGTCCCAAGAGCGAGTGTTCTAAAAGACTCAGGCCGAAGCTTCATGGCTTTTTACAACCTAACCTGAAAATTCTAGATCATCACTTCTGGTATACTCTATTAGTTAAGGCTAGTGACTAAGGCTAGCCCAGATTTGAGGGGAAGGAAACTGGGCTTCACATCTTGATGTGAATTGCAGCACATATTATGTAGTGGGGGAGAGAATGGATGGAGTCCATCTTTTAACTATCTACCATAATGTCTCAGAGGAAGAGCATTCTCTATGAAGAGCATGTCAGTTACTGTGAGAAGCATAGGGAAGCTATAGGATGTAATACGTATGCATGAGTTGGCCAGCCTTATTGGTTAGAACTCAGTACTAGGGAGTACATAAAGCATGAACTTAAATTCGTGGAAGCCAGTTGACATCCCTAAGGAAAAAGTGTTCCCATTGATTTGCCCCAGCCTAAATTAGTCCTCCCATATTACAGATGTTTGGAAAAACTTGATAAATACCATAGTTCTAAAGAGAGATTTACCTAGAAGCTTCCAAAGTATGTATCCCACTCACATTGGGTCAGTAAAGCAGTCTTCATATATTGGAACACATAGAGAACTGTGGATTAATGCATCTAGTACATTTGTTTTTCAGTTTATGTTTTGGAGGGGCTTAGAGAAGGCTTTGCCCATGGAATCCCTTATATACTTAAAGTAAACACTTTCTGATGTTTGAGGAAAAGTGAAGTTCTATCAATGTGCTTAAAAGTATAATTACCTCCTTAGCCTGAATTAAGAAAAACAGCTGCCCTGTTAATCATACTGAGCTACAGGTACCTAACTTCCAGCTGTGGAGCTTGGCTGATCTGGATGCATAGGCTGAAAATTCCCTTGAATACATTACTTTTTGCCCTTTGTAGCATTTTTTTTCCTTCCCCCTGCATACTTCTCTCTGGTTCCCTGGGGATTTAAATTTGTGTTTATCTTTGCTGAAAATTTAGAGGCAAGATAAACAAAATTTAAGCTATTTATAATCAGAGGCTGTGCCAGGAATAAATTAGCTTTTGCATTAGACACATGTTAAAATGTTGCTTACTGGGAAAGGTAAGGAGAATATCTCTAGGTGTGAAAAACAGATCTTTAGAGATGATTGATAGAAGTTTGACCTAGAATATGGCCATGTGAAATTAGTACTTGGCTTGGTTTGGGCTACCATAACAAAATACCATAGACTGGGTGGGTGGCTGATTAAATAACAGGAATTTGTTTCTCACACTTCTGGAGGATGGAAGTCTAAGATCAGGTGCCAGCCTCGTCAGGTTGCAGACTGCCAGCTTCTCATTGTATTCCTCACGTATGGATAGAGCACAAGAGAGGCCATTGGGTTCCTTTCTGTTAAGGTCATTAATGCCATCTATGAAGGCTACAGCCTCATGACTGAATTACCTCTCCAAAGCTCCATCTTCTGATATCATTGCATTGGAGGATAGGATTTCAATATATGAATTTGTCAGGGGACGAAAGCATTCAGTCCATAGGATTAATCTGTTGCCTTCTTAGATGTATTCTTGTGGAGTAGTAGGAGATGTCATTTATATAAGACCCATATTTTGGCAAGGATAAAGGACATACTCTGGAAAGAAGGTATAGGAGATAGGATAAGGAAGGAGGTGCCATACAAATTTAAACCTTAAGGCAGTAGATAGAGTAGGGGAGGGATGGGACCCTACACTTTCTTGACTTCTTCCATGTAAATTATCCCAGACAAAGGAAACCTCTTCCGCTCTTTAGTTCCCCAATGAAGAGTCCACACTCGCCCTCCTAGCAGCCTATATATTGACCTGTGAGTCACAGCAATGTAGACCCACAGTTTACCTTCCTTCATCACTTCCTATCTGCCTGCAAGTATTGATTGAGCTCCTACTATGTGACAGGTACTGTGTTATATGAAGTAATAAGATACATGAACTCTCGAGCTGGGAGACATAGTAACCTAGCAAACAAACAAACAAACAAACAATATAACTACACATTGTAATTAGTGTTGTAGAAAATGGGGATATCATAAAGAATAATGAAGGATGTCCTATTTTAGATAAATGATCAGGATAACCTCTCAAGGAGGTGACATTAATGATCTCAAAGCTACTGCTCAAACTTTGACATGCATTATGTGATATTTTAAAGTTACTTGAATAGCATGTTAAGATTCAAATTAAAATTGTTCTTGCCTTTTCTAAGCCCAAGCTGCAGAATGCCATATATACTGCCATCTGGGGAGCAGAGGGAAGCTGGTGGATGGCCAGGCCCCCCCGGCCAGCACTTTCCTCATGACAACCTTCTCTCCTTAGGGAAAGGAGATGTGTTTGGAGATGTGTTCTGGAAGGAAGCCACCCTAGCCCAGTCCTGTGCCAACGTTAGGGCTTTGACCTACTGTGACCTGCATGTGATCAAACGGGATGCTCTGCAGAAAGTGCTGGAATTCTACACGGCCTTTTCCCACTCCTTCTCCCGGAACCTGATTCTTACCTACAACTTGAGAAAGAGGGTGAGTTGATAATTTCAGTTTTTTTCTACAAAGAAAAGTCCTTGCACTTTGAATATACCTTTCCTGTATATTTAAGAGGAGTAATTGGTTCTAAAGAGGATCTGTTCATTACAATTGCTTTGCAGACCATTTGCTATAAAATGGAGGAGAGAGATTATTGCATGATTTTGAAAAGATGAGTAAAACCTCATGGTTGCTAGTCAATAAAATGGCTGTGTGGGGCCATTGCCACTTAATTAACGTAAACTGAATTCTCCCTGATGACTGGGACCCTGAGTGGTGTGAGATCAGTAATCGGCCAGCTAGTAATAATTTTTTTATACTTAAGTGTGTATATTTTATTATATGCCCAATGAATGACTTAACAAGCATATAACCACACCACTTAAGATGTAGAAACTTCCTTTACCCTCAGAAGGTTCCCTTTGTAGTTGAGAAAAGAACACCTGCAAGTGTCTCAGAGTCCTTGGATGACTAGATGGGCAATGCTGTATATATGGAGTGGCAGGGTGAAGCAGGACATGGGATCTGCATCAGAGCTGGGCCCTCTCAGCCCTGCTGCTCTGCCACCTGCAGGACAATGGGAGTGGTGGTGGCATCCTGTTGAACACAGATTTCCAGGCTCCACCTCAGACTGGAACCCATTTAACAAGCACCCAGTTTTTAGGTTCACTGCAGCACTAGATTGATGATCTCCTTCCCCATATTGTAGTAGCCACGGGCATAGTTGTTGACAGCATCTTCCTTGCCAGATATCAGCTTCAGGGCGGAAGAGCTGCACATAAATGCCAGTGGTTGCCCTATCGATGACATCCCAAGGCACGTGCTTGCCAGCCCCTACCTCACTGAAGGTGTTGAAGGAGTCATTGCTGCTCTCTAGGGGCTTGTTGCTGGGCATGGTGCCATTGGCCTGGGTGCCATGCCCTGGGTAGGAGAGCTCCCAGCAGGCTTTGCTCATCTGCCCCGGCCTAGTCCTCATGGATGGACATGCATGCTCGTGCATGGCTGCTGCAGTAGCAGTAGGTGATATTTGTGGAGGATTGTTGATGGCAGATGCTCTATGAGTCTCCAGGAACACCACAAATCCTTGACAATGATAATTTTTTAAAAGATGTGAAAATGATTTAGCTGCATCCAGAAAATAAGAAAGATGTAGAATTTGATTGTCTGGAGAATGCTTTGTATGTAACTGCCAACTAAACTGGTTGAGAAATGATTAATCATTTAAGAAGCAGAAGCTTTCTCTTCTGGTGTTTCTTTCACGCTCAAATCATCAGAATTGCTCCATCTGTCTCTGTGGGGATTAAAATTTTGTACTCTTTGGGTTTTCACAACTCATTTTCTTGCACTTTGTTTATCTCTTTTGGTTAAAACATTGACAAGATAGCTGTGTGCCTAGAGAACTCACCTCAAAAAGTTGTCACAGGAATCTTTCCCAAAATGACCTCATAATCTTCAGGCTTTTCCTAGTCTCATGGTCCCTGTCTCTGTTGACATCATCTGATTTGTCCCGAGGTTCCAGGTTTGAAGGCCTGGCATCATCATCGACATTACTTCTCTCTCACCCATGCCTTGGCATCAAATCCTGTTGGTTCCACCTTAGCTCTCAAATCTGAGTCTGTCCTTGGCTTCCCTCCTCAGGGCCCTCACAGAATTCTCAGGACACAAAGCCCCTCATTATCTACCCTCCCCATTCCCTGGCTGGATCACACAGGGAGCTCTAACCCCAGCTTCCAGCCTCATGTCTGCCCTCAGTGCAATGCTTCCCTCTTATGGCCACTCAACCAACCTTCTTAAAAATTAATCAGATCCCATCACTCCCCTACCGGACTATAGGATAACATCTGTACACTTCAGCATGGCTCATCTGGTTGTCTACATCTGGCCAACACTTAACCCAAGCCCTGACCTCATGCACTCCTGCCCAGACCCACCCTGCCACCCTGAACTGCCACCATGGGAATTCCACACAGTTCTTCAAGCACACCATACCCCTTCAGAGCACTGTGTCTGCATGCTGCTTCCTCAGCCTGCTTTTCTCGCCTGTGTGTGACAAACCCCTGTTAACCTTTAAGACTGCTGAAATGTTTGTTTATTCATCAAACCAAGTACTGTGCTAATTGAACTAGGTGTGACATATAAAACCAAACGGTACTCAGTTCTCTCCCTCCAGAAACCTCTACTCGAATGGAGTAGATCAACACAGGAAGGATAATTGCAGTATACAATGCTGAACAATGATTGTAATTTGTACAAAGTATCGTGGGAACATAAAGAAGGAGGGCAGCTTGAAGGAGCTGGGATTAAGTGTCTGAACGATGCCTGAGCTGAGTCAAAGGATGAGTTTGCCACACAGAAGGGGCAGGTGTTATACTTGGAAGGGAGTTGGAGCAAAGTCTGAAGAAAGGAAATAACCTTTTGTCTTTTAAGTTCTATGTAGAAGGTTCTAAATGCCTGTCATTGGATTACCCCAGCATTATGCCTCCAGCTATTTTAAGTCTCTTGAATGACACTGATTTTTGAGTCCCTGATCAGAGATATGTTGGGGAAAGGGCTTGGTGCTTTGGTGTCCTCAGTGCAGGGCACGGAGAATTGATAACATTTGAGGATGGTACAGAGAACTGAGTCTTATTTTCCAGGCGTTTCCACGCAAGGTTGTGGGTAGATGCTTTTTGTGGTGCTGTGGTTCGAAATCTGGGCATTTAAATTCCAGTGGAGGATGGGCGGTGGTAGAGAAGGGTACAATTCACAGTTCTTTCTGGTTGATGTGTTGGGAACAAAGAGTGCTTGCTGGTGATGCTTTTAGCCATGTAAATTCTATAGTCTTTTTGTTTTTAAATTTATTTCATCCTTCTATAAAAGCAAGTTGATTATAATCAGCTTTCAGTGTTGTTAGTAATGTAAAGTTGAAAAAAATATGTAGTTTGGGTGACTCAGTGGGGTAATCCCATTGGAATAATTGTGGATCAAATAAATCTGTCTTTAAGAAAAACAAGGACAACAAAAACACCTCAGTGGTCAGATTGGTGATTTTCTTTTTTTTAATTGTTGGGGATTCATTGAGGGTACAAAGAACCAGGTTACAATGCTTGCATTGTTAGGTAAAGTCCCTCTTATAATTGTGTCCCACCCCAAGCAGTTGTGTCACACACCATGACCCCATACCCCTCCCTCCTTTCCTCTCTCCACTCCCCCATCCTTCAACCAGCATCAGTTGTCTTCGTATCAGAATTGAGTACACTGGATTCTTCTTCATTCTTGTGATGCTTCACTAAGAAGAACGTGTTTCAACTCCATCCAGGTTAATACAAAAGATGTAAAGTCACCATCTTTTTGTGGCTAAATAATATTCCATGGTATATATGTACCACAGCTTAATCCATTCCTGGGTTGGTGGGCATTTAGGTTGTTCTCACAATTTGGCAATTGTAAATCGAGCTGCAATAAATAGTCTAGTGCAAATGTCCTTATATAAAATGTTGTTGTTGTTGTTTTTCCTTCTGGGTAGATGCCCAGTAATGGGATTGCAGGATCAAATAGAAGTTCTAATCTGAGTTCTTTCAGGAGTCTCCATACTTCCTTCCAAAAAGGTTGTATTAGTTTGCCGTTCCTCCAGCAGTGTAAAAGTGTTCCCTTCTCTCCACATGTACATCAGCATCTGCAGCTTTGAGATTTTGTGATGTGAGCCATTCTCACGGGGGGTTAGGTGATATCTCAGGGTGGTTTTGATTTACATTTCTCTGATAGTTAAGGATGGTGAGCATTTTTTCATATGTTTGTTAGCCATTCTTCTGTCTTGTCTTCTTTAGAGAAGGTTCTATTCATCTCTCTTGCCCATTGATATAAGGGATTATTGGCTTTTTTTATGTTGCTTAATTTGAGTTCTCTGTAGATTCTAGTTATCAAGCTCTTGTCCAATTCATAGTATGCAAATATCTTTTCCATTCTTATGGTTGTCTATTTGCTTTGGTTGTTGTCTCCTTAGCTGTACAGATGCTATTCAGTTTAATTAAGTTCCATTTGTTTATTTTTTGTGTGTTGCAGTTGCCACTGGAATCTTCTTCATAAAGCCTTTCCAAGGGCCGATACCTTCAAGTGTTTTCCCCACACTTTCTTTGAGGATTTTTATTGTTTCATGCCTTAGATTTAGATCTTATATCCATCTTGAATTAATTTTAATGCGTGGAGAAAGGTGCAGGTCCAGTTTCAGTCTTTTACATGTGTCTATTCAGTTCAGACTGATTTGATAAGTAACAATATTGATATTTCTGCAGAAGAGGAGACTCAGGGGCTACATTTTCAAAGAACTGTTATGGAAGACTTTGTATAGCTATAAGGTGTAAGAGAAGAACCAGACTTGTAGACAGAGTTGAGCACAGCATATGAAAGTCCTTCAAAAAAATCAGAGTTCCCCAAAGAATGAAACAGGCTGGTTGGTGTGGTATCGAATGTGTTATTCTGTGGGCACTTAGGCATTCCCTAGGTACTTATGTTTAGAAACATCATGGAAAGGACTTATGCATCCGATAGTCAAACCAGTTGACTTTCAAATTTCCTTCCAACCCAAAGTGCCTGTGTTTGAGACTGGTATGGATTCAAAGGAATCTTAGGGAGAGCCTTTATGTAGAGAGTTAGCACCATTCTTTTTGTGAAGAAAAAAAAAAAAAAAAAAAAAGGCTTGTCCTTTTGGTAATGCCATTGTAGTCTCTCATTATGTCCTTCTGAGAATTAATTCATAATTACATAGGGCATAGAAGAAGAGAACATTGCATGCATAAATTATTCTTGTAGATTTTCTTTCTTCCTGGCAAAGTGAACTGTGTTCTTGTGGCTGTTTCTATCTTGACAAAATAGTGCTATTTGGTAAGATTCCTGAGAATACAGTGCCCTCAACGTCTGTTTAAGAAGTTACTTGATCTTGCAGCTCTTCTCCAATGTGTAGCAAAGACTGAGATGAAAGGCACCTCAGTGGCCATTCAGTCTCCCCTCCATGTCCGCATCACCCTCATTTTACAAGTGTGACATTCACACAGCTGAGTTGTTAATGAAGGAATTCAAGTCAGAAATGACCCTTCAACCATGAACCTGTGTTTTTCTCAGAGCTTCCTGGCCTGCTTTGGCCTCTTTCTTATTTATTTATTTATTTATTTATTTATTTATTTATTTATTTAATTCATAGCTATGTACATTGGTATGATCATGGGGCATCATACATTAGTTTCACAGACCGGTTGACACATTTATATCACACTGGTTAACATAGCCTTCCTGGCAATTTCACAGTTATTGTGTTGAGACATTTACATTCTACATTTACTAAGT
>CAUYPK010089692.1:0-29631 GCA_963574355.1 Loris lydekkerianus | reverse complement strand
CAGTCAACCTAAGACAGGGACCAAACCATTGATGTTTGTATCCCCATGACGGGTAAGACTGAAACTGCAAGAGCAGGCAACCTAAGACAGGGGCTATGTTTATCCGCCATACAAAAAACAAAAGAGGGAATTGTTGGGCCTTGCCATGTGCCTGAGGCTTAGTGCAATTTCCTGAGTCTGACTAGAAATAGATCCATCAAGCTACTTCCGTGTAGCAATGACTCAACAAGGCCCGGCCTGAAACTGCCTCTACCTAGATACAGCCAACGTGGTACCATGCCATTGGCCCAACCCTGTCACGCATCTCATCCCCCACCTTCTTTCCCTGCCCCTTCCCCACGCTCTATATAAGCGGCTGCTTGACGCAATAAAGTTGAGTTCCTGCTTAAAAAAAATATATAAATAAATAAATAAATATACCTTATGAGACATTTTCAACAAGATTTATACTGTGCTACCTTCCGCAAGGCAAATCTATGTAGCCTTAAAGAAAGACGGAGACTTTACCTCTTTCATGTTTACATGGATGGAGCTGGAACATATTCCTCTTAGCAAAGTATCCCAGGAATGGAAGAAAAAGTATCCAATGTACTCAACCCTACTATGAAGCTAAATTATAGCTTTCACATGAAGGCTATAACCCAACTATACCATAAGACTATGGGGAAAGGGCCAAGGAGGGGGAAGGGAGGGGGGAGGTTTGGGTGGAGGGACGGTAATGCGTAGGGCCACATCTATGGTGCATCTTAGAATGGTGATTGCACTAATGTACAAAGCTATGATTTAACAATAAAATATATATATATATATATATATATATATATATATATATATATATATAAAAGAATATGTTATGTGAAGGGAGCAAAGAAATGAAATCAGAAAGTAAGAGCAAAGAGAGGGAAGGAGGGAGGGGAGTGGGGCTTTGGTGTGTGTCACACCTTTTGGTCGCAAGACACGACTGTAAGAGGGACTTTACCTAAAAAATGCAGTCAGTGTAACCTGGTTTATTGTACCCTCAATGAATCCCCAACAATAAAAAATAAAGAAAAAAGTAAATTAAAAAAAAAAAATAAGTTCTATCATTGATACTTTACTGTAAACATTTTTTATCACACATCTAATCATCCACCCATAATCCAATTTATAATGTTTAATGTATTTCCGAGTAAATTACAGACAACATTATACTTCTCATAAATAGCTCAGCATGCCTATCATTAACTAGACGTTAATATTTACTTACCATTTCTTTCTCCTGAAATAAATTTTAAATACAGGGAAATACACACTTACTGAGTTTTGATAAATACATTTGGATAACCCAAACTTCTATTAAGATATGGGTCATTACCCAAAAATCCCTCATTACCTTTCTAACCAGTGTTCTGCTTTCACCCTAACAGAGAAAACTGCTATTTTTTTTTTTCCAAAATAGATTAGCTTTTTTTGTCTTAGAACTTCATATAAAATGGAATAATACAGTATGTACTGCTTTGTATGTGGCTTCTTTGAAATTCATCCATGTTGCTAAATGTGTTGGTAGTTTGTTTCTTTTTATGGATAAGAGGTATTACATCCTCTGAATACACTGAGGCTTGTCTATTCTCCTGTTAATGGAAAGTTGGGCTTTTTTTTTCTAGCTCATAAGTATTATGAATAAAGTTGCTATGGAAATTCTTTTTATGGGCATATAATTTTATTTGTTTGGATAACTATCTATGGGTAATATTGATGATAACAGAAGATGTATGGTTGTTTTATAAGAAACTGACCTTTTTACAAAATCATCATCACATATCATATTACCACCAAAAATAAATAAATAAAAATTCTGGCTATTTCACCTCATTGGCAATATATGGTATTTTCAGGATTTTTATTTTAGTCTTATTGGCAGTTCCACTTCTCTAGATTTTTTTTTTTTTCTCATCTCTTTCATGTTCTCAGTCACACTCTTTCTCTAGGATTCCTTTTTGTCAGTCTTTAAACATGCTCTTGAATTTAACCAGTATATCAAAAATGTTGAAAGAAAGAATCAAGAAGACTAAACCATCTCTTCAAGAAAGATGGGACTATGTAAAGCAAATTAATATAAGAATCATAGCTATCCCAGAGGAAAATTTCCCACATAATGCTAGATATTTAGACATCTGGATACAAGAAGGACATTGACAACATGGAAAATTTATGTCAAGTTGAATACCACTAAGGCACATAACATCAGTCTGACCAAAGTCAAAGTGAAGAAGAAAATCCTACAAGCCTAGACATTAAAGGATCAAATTACTTTCAAAGAAAGCCCATTAGGTTAATGGCAGACTTTTCAGAAGAAACTTCTCAAGTCAGAAGGGATTTGGTCCCATTTTTAGTCTTCTTAAACAGACTAGCTATCAGCCAAGGATATTGTATCCTGCAAAACTATTTCACAACAAACATGAAATAAAATCTTTCCCAGACAAACAAACACTAAGGGAGTTTGTCACTATTAAACCTGCCCCACAAGATATGCTTAAAAGTTCTCTACGTTACAATCCAACTGGATCTCATGACCACCACCCAATAAAGGCCAACATACTGAAACAGCAGTAGTTGCAGGGTAGAGAGTTTAATTTCTCAAGGAACCAGGTAAGGAGAGGGAATAATTTCACAAATTAATCTCTCTATGAATTTTTGGGCTAAGGTTTTTAAAGGTAGTTTGTCAAAAAAAGGAGTGGCAAAGTAAGGGTCTGTTAATACACTGGGGATAAGCTCTAATGTATGGAATTAGAAATTATCTTCTCAGCTAGGATATTTTCTTGGTAGGGGGTCTTAAGGCATGTTGACTTGCTTCCTATTCCTGCCTACAGGTCCAGTTGATGCCAGTGCTCCCCCACCAAGTACAGACTCTAGAAAATATCTCAAAGACCAGTCTTAGGATTTCCAATAACAATGCAATCTATAAAAGTGATTGGGTAACTCAGAAATCTTGCCCCTATCAAGGAGGATATGTGCCACTTAAGCAGTAAGCAGTTACAGCAGCAAGGAAGTTAGGAAACAATGTCTGATTAACGTTTAGCTGTATCTATACTTTTACAGAAGTCAAACTTATATCATTATTTCTGCCTTATAACATTATATCATTTTAATATAGGCAGTTTCATATACTGGAACAGAACAATTTAAACCCATATGGTAAAAAAATCTAAAAGTTAAAACATATGGCACTTACAAAACAGCAAACAAAGCAACAAGGTAATGATCATCATGATGAAAAGAAAAATATTCACATACCAATACTAATATTGAACATAAATGATCATAATGCTCTATTTATGTTCAGTATGAAGAAGTTTGACCTCCTCTTTCCCAATTTGGATGTCTTTAATTTCTTTCTATTGCTCTGGCTAGAACTTTCAGGGTTTTGTTGAATAGAAGTGGTAGCGGCAAGCATTCTTGTTTTATTCCAGTTAGATAGACAAATGAACAGAATAGAGAACCCCTAGCAACTCTCCTCAATGAGCTCCATTAATTCTGTTTTTATAGGCTGGTTGAATAGATTAAGACACATACATACACACATACATACGCAGGTTATCTCCAAGAAATCTACTTAACCTGCAAAAATTCTCATAGATTCAAGTTAAATTGGTGGAAGAAAATTATTTCATAAAAAATGGAAACCAAAAGTGAGCAGAATAGCTATTCTCACATGAGGTAAAAATAGGTTTTAAATCAACAAAGGAAAAAAGACAAATATGATCATTATTTTAAAAGAAGATATAACAATCCTGAATATGTATGCACCTAACACAGGAGCTCCCAGATTCTATTATTTCTAAGCAAAGAAATAAGCAGTAATATTATGACATCCTAGGACTCCAACACTTCACTGACAAAATTGGACAGATTCTTGAAGCAAGAGATCAACAAAGACACATGACTTAAGATTCTAGAACAAATGGATATAATAAACATTTACAGAACATTCAATCCCCGAACTACAGAATATATAGCCTTTTCAACAGTGCACCAGAAATTTTCTGAGATAGATCATCTCTAGTTTCTGGTTAGCCACAAAACAAGTCTCATTAAATTTAGAAAAAAATTAAAATATTATATTGTGTATCTTCTCACAACACCATAGAATAAAACTAAAAATTCTAAGAGGAAATCTAAAAATTACACAAATATATGGGAAACTAAATAGCCTGCTTTTGAATTAACTTTGGGTCAATGATAAAATCAACATAGAAATGAATTTTTTTTTTTCAAATTGACACATGAAGCTTCCAAAATCCCTGGAATACAGAAAAAGCAATGCTATTAAGGAAGTTTATAGCCTTAAGTGCCTACATCAAAAAGACAGGAAGACTACAAATAAAACAACCACCTTTCACATCTCAAAGAACTTGTACAAGAAAAACAAACCAAGGTAAAGCTAGCAGAAGAAAAGAAAAAACAAAGGTCGGAACAAAACAAAATAAAATGAAAAAAAAAAAAAAAAAAGATCAAGGAAACAAAAGGTTGTTCCTTTGAAAATATAAACAAAATCTATAGAACACTATTTAATTTACCTAGAAATAGAAGAGAAAGGACTCAGATATACTCAATTAGAAATGAAAAAGAACACATTATAACTGATACCACAGAAATACAAAATATCCATGATTACCATGAAAAACTCTACACACAAACTAGAAAAAACTAGAGAAAATGGATAAATGTTTGGAAATAACACAACCTCACAAATTTAAATTAGGAAGAAATGGATACCCTGCATAGACAAAGAATGAGTAATGAAGTTGAAAAAGTAAAAAACAATCTCTCTAAAACAACAGCAAAAAGCCTTGTGCCAGACATATTCACAGATAAATACTCAAACCTACAAAGAACACTTGGAATCTGTCATACTTAACTTGGTGCATACATCAAGAAGGAGAGAATCCCCTGCATTCTTTTAAGTCATTGTCATCCTGATCCCCAACTCCCAAAAGGACACATAAAAGAAAAGAAAGAAAACTATAGTTCAATATCCCTTATGAACATAGCTGCAAAATTTCTCAAGAAAATACTAGTAAAATGAATCAAACAGTACATTATAAAGATAATTTTCCATGTTCAAGTGGGTTTCATCATAGGGATGTAAGAATGGTTTAATATACAAAAATCAATATATGTTATTGACTACATAAGAAAAATTAAAAATAAAACCATGTAATCTCTGAATAGATGAATACAAAGCATTTCATAAAATCAGCCCTGCTTCATAATAAAACCTCCAATAAACTAGACAGAAAAGAAACATTTCTGAAAATAATAACATTAACATATATGACAAATCCATAGCAAACATCATACTGAATGGGGAAAGGTTGAAATCATTCCCCTTAAGAACTGGAATAAGACAAGGATGCTCGCTGCTACCACTTCTATTCAACAAAACACTGAAAGTCCTAGCCAGAGCAATTGAGCAATAGAAAGACATAAAAGGCATCCAAATTGGGAAAGAGGAGATCTAACTGGTCCTCATTTGCCAACAATATAATCTTCCATCTTGAAAATCCTGAAGACTGCTCCAAGGCTCCTAAAGTTGATAAATACAGTATTGTTTCCCATTAACAAGTTAATATAAACAAATCAGTCTATGCACTAATATCAATCAAACTGAGAGTCAAATCAAGAACTCAATACTACATACAAAAGCTGCAAAGAAAATAAAATACCTAGGAATATAACCAAGGAGGTGTAAGCTCTCTACAAGGATAATGACAAAACACTGTTGAAAGAAATCAAAGATGACACAAACTAATGAGAATACATTTTATGCTCACAGATTGGAACAATTGACATTGTTAAAAATGTCCATATTTCCCAAAGTGATTTACAGATTGAATGCAATTCTTATTAAAATATCAAATTGATTTCTTTTAAATCTAGAAAAAAATAATCTTAAACTTCATATGAAACCAAAAAGGAGCCCAAATAGCCAGAGCATTACTAAGAAAAAGAACAAATATAGAGGTATTACATTACCTAGTATGGAATAGAGAACCCAGCAATAAAGCCAAATAGCTACAACCAACTGATATTGAACAAAGCAGACAAAAATATACACTGGGGAAAGGATGCTCTAATCAATGAATGGTGCTGGGAAAGCTGGATAGCCACATGAGGAAGAATGAAACTGGATTCCTATCTCCCACCATGTTAAGAAATTAACTCAGAATGAACAACAGACTTAAAAGTAAGACCGGAAACCATAAAAATTCCATAAGAAAATATAGAAAAAATGCTTGTACACATTGGCCTAGGCAAAGAATTTATGACTAAAAGCCAAAAACCAGCTATAGGACAAATAAAAATAAATTAATAGAATTTAATTAAACTAAAAAAATTGTCCACAGCAAAGAAAATAATGAATAAAGCAAATAGAAAAGGTACAGAATGGGAGAAAATATTCACAACTATACATCTGACAAAGGGCTAAGGTCCAGAATCTACAAATCACTCAAGGAAGTCAGCAAGAAAAAAACAATCTTATCAAAAAGTGAGCAAAAGACATGAATGTATTTTTTTCAAAGGAATTTAGACAAATGGCCTACAAACGTAAGAAAAAAATTCTCCACATCACTAATCATCAGGAAAATGTAAATTAAAGTTACAATGACTCATATCCAAATATCCACTTTAATATATAAAAAACATATAGATGTTTGTATGAATGCACTGAAAGTGAGTATTTATACACCATTTGGTGGTAATGTAAACTAGTGCAACCACTTTGGACAACAGTATGAAGAGCCCTCAAACGACTAAAAGTAGAACTATCGTTTTGATCCCATAATCTCACTACTGATTATCTACCCGAAGGAAAAGAAGACATTTTATAAAAATATAAATATAAAAAACATGAGTTTTTTCTTTTCACATGACAATTCATGATTGCAAAGATAATTGACTCAATCTAAGTACCCATCAACTGATGAGTGTATTAAAAAAATGGGATATAGGAGGTCAGACAGTTAAGTTCATGAACTCATCCTAGAAAAACATGTCTCTACAGTCATTTTTCAAAGTACTCCTTTTGGCCATGTGGTGACTGCAGTAATATTCAGCAATGAGGTATGTAGCAGGTTTTCTAGGATGAGTTCATTAATTTGTCCTCATATGATGACAGTTCTGATTGTCATTCCAGAAAAAGATTTCCAAAACTGCTTTGAAGGATGGATGAGGTGGACTGTAGCTTTGCTATTTGCATTATTCATTTTCAGTGCATCAGTGCATAGCCTCCCAAGGACAGTACTTAAAAAGTAAGATGGCAATGAGGTATATAGTTTTCCTAGGGTAAGTTTGCAAATGTAATTGTCCAACCTTATATATGATAATCAAGTGGTGTGATGGACACTGAATGCTAAGGAGAGAGGAAAGTAAAGGGAAAAAGTCTACCTATCATGTACAGTGTTCACTATTCTGGTGGTGAGTACAGCATAAATCCTGACTTCATCATTATAAAATTCATTCATGTTACAAAAACATTTGTATCCCTGAATTTATTGAAAAAATTAATTAGAAATTATTTTTTACAAAGAAAAGACATTATAAACTAGGTAGAGTCTTAGAAGCTATGATTTTTATATTTTGGGGTCAGATACTCCTTAAATTAGTATTATATAATCAGCAATTTAAATGTACAATATTGGCCTGATAATTTATGCTAGATTAATAATCTGAATTCTGTTTTGAACTTCATACACAATTAAAAATTTCCATCAGGAATTTTCTTTGGTTAGTTTTTTGTTTTTCTTAAATCACACTCCATGCTTTCAAATTCACAGTGTTTGCTTATTATGTGCAGGTTAACTGTGGTTTCCAATGTGGAAAGCAAAATTGTGGAATAAAGTTTCATTAATCAATAGAAAAAGTTATGGTCTTGTCATCTAAAAAGAAAACACAACTTTACCTAAGACCAATATGAAAACAAAACGAAACGATGCTAGAGAAAACATCAACATTTATTAAGTAAAACAATTATTTGGGATGTCCAGGGTTTAGAAATTAATTTGCCACTCAAATAATACAGTTATCAATCTAAGTGACTTTAGGAGATTTTATTTATTTATTTATTTATTTACTTATTTATTTATTTATTTATTTATTATTTAATTAAATCATAGCTATGTACATTAATGCAATCATGGGGCACCATACACTGGTTTTATATATCATTTGAAAATTTTCATCACACTGGTTAACATAGCCTTCCTAGCATTTTCATAGTTATTGTATTAAGACATTTACACTCTACATTTAGTAAGTTTCACATGTACCCTTGTAAGATGCCCTGTAGGTATAGTCCCAACAACTACCCTCCCTTGACCATGCTCTCCCCTCCCTTTCCCCTTTCCCCATAGTCTTAGGTTATAATTGGGTTATGGCTTTCCTATGAAAGCCATAAATTTGTTTCATGGAAGGGATGAGGGGTGGCGCCTGTGACTCAAAGGGCACCAGCCCCATATGCTGTAGGTGGCGAATTCAAACCCAGCCCCAGCCAAAAAACTGCATAGTAGGGATGAGTACATTGGGTACTTTTTCTTCCATTCTTGAGATACTTTGCTAAGAAGAATATGTTTTAAATGAGCTAGATATTGTAATCCAGTTTGAACTCTAAAAACTACGGAGAGCAATGAAGAAATGAAGAAACATACTTAAAACATATTAAAACATCATGGAGGTTAAGATGACAACCTCTTGTGCTGTAAAAAATAAATTCATGTACAACTTTTTTCATGCACAACTATTGACTCCCATAAAACATAACTACAAAGAGCCTACTGCTGAGCAGAAGCCTTACTGATAATACAGTCAATTAACATATATTTTGTATGTTACAGGTACAAAGTACTGTATTCATACAATAAACTAAGCTAGAGAAATAAAATGTTATTAAGAAAATCATAAGGAAGGGACATATATACTATTTAGTAAGTGGAATTGGAATATCATAAGGTCTTCATCCTCATCATCTTCACAATGAGTAAGGTGAGGAGGAAAAGTAAAATGAGGCATTGATCTTCATATCTTTGCAGTGACAAAATAAAATCTCCATGTAAGTAGAGCCATGCAGTTCAAATCCATGTTGCTCAGGGTACAACTATGCTTTTTTAATCTGAGTATTCAAGTCTTTCAATATTTTGGAAGTTCCCCTACCATTCTCTGTATTTTCCCTTTTCATAAAATTAAACACATGCTGTTTGACCTATACCAGATTTTTTTATTCTGTCATCCATAGCTTTTAACTGGTCCTTTGTAATTTAAAATTTTATTTTTTCTTTATAGTTTATTTAAATATGTAATCCAGTTAACCAATTCTCTCTTCATCTGTGTCTAATCTTATTTCTTAACATGCAATGCCCTTTTAATTTCTAGTATCACATTTTTTATTTCTAGAAATTATATATGATCCTTTTAAAAGCACTTCCTAGTCTTATTTTAATGGTGGATTGTTATGACCACATGCATTTTATAACTTTGTTTATGTCTTTAATCATTTTAATCAGGCTTTCTTATTTCTACGGACTGCACAGATTATAAGAATACAAAAGAGTCTTGTCCAACTTTAAATCACATGATTGTTGCGAGGATAAAAGTTGTTATTTCTTTGAAATAGATCATTTTATGATTATCTCTTTTTCAGACACAAAACCCATGTCAAACGAGGTTAAGTAGATTTTATAAGGTTATACTACTGACAAGTGGGATTTAAATCTGTGTAACTCCAGAGAAACTGATCCCAAAATGTATGAGAGAAGATGAAACATCAATAGACGCTAATGTAGTTCAAGAATTTTACATATCCTTGATAAAATATAAAGTAATTCAGCATTTATTCAATAAAAAACATCCAATGCATTCTTGTATTATTAATTCATCTGTAAATATTTAAGTACTCAAAGATATGTTGATAAAATAAGAGGCATTCCTATTAAAAGCACAAACCAAATAAGAAATATCCTCATTAGTTAACCATCTTATGGACTATTTTATTATTGCTCTAAGGCATAGTGACTTAAAAAAAGATGAAATTATCATTATCTATGTACAATAATTTTAGATGTCTAAATGAAAATTTATTATAAATAAAATATTTAAAATGTCAGTGGAATACAATGTAAGTTTAAAAGTTAACATATTAGTTTCTAGGCTATATAGAATGAGGATAGAAAAACTATAAATTATCCAATTTATTTCATTAAGATGGAAATAGAATGACTCTTTTATGAAATGATAGACAATAAAAAAAAACTTTATGCCAATTTTATTTACAAAATAGATATAAAACCCTAATTAGAAAACTAGATAATTTAGTAACGGATTGTTTAAAATAATCCAAAATGATCAAATACAGGGTGGCCACAAATTTTGTGTTCAATGTTCACCCTGTATATTCATTTCAGGAATCTGAGTAATGTTATATAATAAAAATTAATGTAACACAACATATACTATATTGCTTGGTTTATCTCTGTTCTTTTCTTCTTTTCTAGACATATGTTCTCCTTTCCATTTTTCCTCCATCCATTTCCTCCATTTTCTTCCCAGGATTTCTCTCTCTTTCTCTCAACTATTGGGTATAAAGTTTTGAGTGAAGAATATTTCAGCCCTCAGCTCTTCTGTTTCCCTCTGCCCTCTCCAAGTAGAACTTTGTCTTTTCTATCTACATACAATATACCAGAGAGATTTCTCCCTCAATTAGCCAATTTATTTGGAATAAACTATGCACCTTTTTAAATGTGAAAGGCAGATACAATAACAAGTTTTTAGTAAAACATTTAATGTATATTTTTCTTTATTGCCATCATAGAGAAAATTATGCTAAAGCAAAAGTCACAAATACAAAGGAATATTTATCTATAATGATGTTCACCAGTATTGCTTATAATACATTTTAAAAATATGAAATTATCTAAATGTCCTTCACTGAATTATAATAATGAATGTACCACAGAATATATATATATATATTACATTTTAGATTATCATATACATTGTGTATAATTATACATAGCAATGTGCCTATATCTTAGTGTGTTATAAGTAAATGTGTATTAGTAGTACATACATGATAGATATAAATATACATACATACACACAGCCTACACATATACACTGGTTGGCA
Source organism: Loris lydekkerianus (assembly GCA_963574355.1). NCBI lineage: Eukaryota > Metazoa > Chordata > Mammalia > Primates > Lorisidae > Loris > Loris lydekkerianus. Next base: position 18,473 of record CAUYPK010089692.1, on the reverse strand, counting down.
TGGGTTAATTCAAATAGGTTAATCATTTGATTTGGGATGCGATCTGGTAGTTTCTAAAGTTTGTAGTATTTAATGTGCAATCCAGATAATTATTATCACTGGTCATGTTTGATAATCATTATATTAATCTGATGATTAACCTAAATCAAGTATGAAACTGAGGCCAGATGTTCTGAGAGAAGTAGTTTCTGAATTTGGAGGAAGAGTAGGGTAGCAGTTTCAGACCACTTGGGACAGGACTGATGATTTGATCTGGGAAGTATTAAGCAGGCACATTGTTTACTTGAGAACATTAAAAAAAAAAAAAAAAAAAAAGATACTGTAGAGTGAATAATTGGTGAAGAATAGATGGTAATGTTAGTTTGATTTAAGCAGTCCACATTGTATATCAAAACCTCACTTTATACCCCACAAATATATACAATTATGATTTTAATTAAAAATTAATAAGTAAATAAATAAAATGCAAAGATAGAATAGAGAGTTATGTACTAAAATTTTTTTAAACGTTGTAATTTTTTCTCTCAGAAAAATTGTGAAATCTTATCCAAAAAATAAAATCTGATCCAAAAAAAATAAGGCTTTTTTATTCCCCTTTTACTCCCTGCTGTCTGTAATGGCCAACTCTCAGACTATCACTGCATGATTTATAAACTGGTTCCATTTTGTTAAAACAGTCTACTATGGAATATTCTGGTATCTTATCCACATTATAAAATTATTAGATATAATGTACATTCTAAAGTTTGCAGAGTTTCTCCTATTGACATTTGAAGCACAGCTTTTTAAGTTGATACCACCTACAACTTCATTTTTATCATATAATTTAATACCTTCTTTCTCCTTCTAAAAATTTGAGAATGTGTATATATTGCTACTTCTTTACCATTCAACACATACATGCTCTTAATCACAAGTGTCATAAAATGACATGATGTGTAACAGTTTTTCCCTGTCATTTCTCTGATAGGCAGGGAAATTATTTGAGTTTAATGTCTCTTTAAATTTTACATTTCCCCAAGGGTTATAGTAGCTGATTGTAAGGCATTGTAAGGCAAGATGACTAAATTAGAAAGAGTGTAACAGAACAGCATAAAATCTAGTGGAAATTTTTAAATTTGGGCTTCCCACATAAAAGCAAAGTAAGCTCAAAAGCTGAGTGTCATAGGACTTGTCGACAACCTGTTAGAGAACTTAATCCTTCTCTGAAAAAAAAAAAAAAGTGGTCTGTGTTCAATTTAGATTTCTCTATCATGTTTCTGTACTGAATAAGGCAAAATCATATTTTGAACTACCCTTTTCTGCTAATCTTAATGTAAATTATATTAAATATTTAACTTAACCAAGCAGTATAATTCTTTATATTTTATCCTAAGGCAATGGGTAAGTAGCCAAATATGATTTCACAAAGTTTTTGAAACACTGGTTATAAAAAAAAACCAAAAATATTTTAAGTACATAATAATTTACATTCTCAATAATTCAATACAATAAGCTATTCAATACAATAAGCTATTATTGTATTTATTTTAATGTACTGTAATATAATTCTATATATATCTTTATTTCTTTCCCCCAATAGTAGGCAATTTATTAGTACTCTGTAATGATTGGATTTCTAGGTCTTTGCTGATCTCGTAGTTGTGACATTATATCCTGCTTCAACATTTAGTAACCTCCCATTTGCTACTCTCTCTTTTAATACAGGAATAAAACAGTAGTGACTATTTGTATTTAACATCAGATGCTTTATAGCTATTTATGTAGTTCCAAAAGAAGACTCACAGATCGTTTGATCAGATACTTCTTTATCAATTACACTTGGCAAATTCCTTTCTCAAGCCTCTATTCGTAGCAATAGTTAACTTTTTTCATCAGTCAGCACACAAGGTTTTTTTTTTTTTTACATATTGGTTTTTATAGCAAGAACTCTGAAAATGAAATACATTTTCTCTGGAGTTCAGCCATGAGAATGAGACTGGTCCTAATTGTCTTCTATTCTCTTTCTTCGTTTTTTTTTCTCTCTCTACTCTTTGTATGTTCCTGGAAAGAGATATGTACCTATATATTTTACATAGTCATATACATATAAAATGTTGTGTTGTTTACTTATGTTTTTCATTTGTGTTTAATTAACTCACTTCTATTTCTTATGCTTTTGAAAACAGTATTAATTCAAAATTACTCTTATTTTCACTAGCTCAATGGGACTCATTTCTGTGATAATACCTGCTTCTGAATAATTTTTCCCTAAGAGAATATTTCTTGTTTTGACATACCTTTATTGTTATTTTCTTGAATTTTTTAAAATTTATTAAAAATAAAAACTCTTCAAATTATTTATAATTCTCAATTTGGTTCTCTTAATTTGTTTATTCTAATTTCTTAGCTTATGACTTCCTTCACCCTTTTTAAGAAAAAAGAAATAATTGAAGGCACCAATAAATATTGACTTGATTTTCTGGTGAAATATTCCCTTTTTCTCATCTCTTTTATTACATTTATGAAATTCACTCAGCTCATTTTTAATTGTTACATATTCCACTTCTGAAATTCTCCTTATTCTCTTTTCCTTTCTGTCTGCTTCTCCCTTACATACCCCCAAACATCCATGCTTCTCCTTAGGAGTTATGTATTTTATTCTAAAAAGTCTTGAGTTTTCATCATGTGATGATGAACAATTTCCCCCATCTGTCATCTAGAAAGAGAGACAGCTGTCTGCCTATTGTGAAAATCTTCCTATTTTTGTCAATCACACTGAGACAGACACAGCCAATTTATTACTTCAATTTACTATATGAGGAATATGATATTTAAACAATTTGGTTCTTGTGATATCACTTTGCTTATAGCAGAGCTGAAATGGAAAAAATCAATTCATATGAGTCTTTAACTCAATGGTAATATCTCTATGCAATTTTTTAAATGAACAGTAATTTGGAATTTGCTGTAGGATATTGAACATAACTTCTCTGGTTTAGTTTTTCTATCTATAAAATGGGGTAGCGTTAATTGCCTTTTAATGTGTCTACAACAAATATAGCGATGATTTACGTATTTTTTTTTTGTCTTTTCTTTTCTTTTTTTTTTTTTTTTTTTTGGACTTGCATCAGTTACTCTGACTTAGTTCATTGAAATGACTCACAAGACTTTAAGAAACATAAAATACACACACCACAGAAGAAAGAAAATACAGGCAATCACAGAAAGGTCTGAAACTTGCAGGTGCAGCCTTTCAGAATCGTTCTCAGTCTCGCAGGACTTTATTTTTATTTATTTATTTATTTATTTTTGAGACATAGTCTCACTCTGTTGTCCTATGTAGGGTGCTATGGCATCAAAGCTCACAGCAACTTCAAACTCTTTGGGCTCAAGGGATCCTCCTGCCTCAGCCACCCAGGTAGCTGGGACTACAGGTGCCTGCCATGAGGGCTGGCTAGTTTTTCTGTGGTTAGCAGAGACAGGGTCTCACTCTTGCTTAGGCTGGTCTCAAAAACTTCATCCACCTGCCTTGGCCTCCCAGATTGCTAAAATTACAGGTGTGAGCCATCATACCCGGCCTCTCACAGGACTTTCTTAAAATTAAGATTACGAGATAACCAGATCTGTTCTAAATAGCTCGGTTTCAAGACAGCACAAGCTCACAATTGCAGAGCAGTTCTTTCACCCCATGGATCACACAGCTAAAGACAGACTGAGTAGCCACTTAAACCAAGTAAGAAATATTCATTTACATATCCCCCCCAAAAAAATATAGGGAAGCTAAAAGAGGGGCTCTGTAGGGAGTTTTGAGTTTTAAAGGGATGTTAGAAATCACTAGCTAGTGTTTTTCTACTGCATTTGTTTGTACTAAGGATCAGTACCATACTTCCAGGTATCTCTGGAAGTAAAGATACAATTTTTCCCTTTTAAATACAAAATAGCTCCTTTCTTACAGGACTTGCTCACCCTGCACTCACTTGCCAGTCTCACATATTGTTATTATTGCATATGATTAGTACTAAAAACCTTTATGTCAAAAGAAATTTCAGATAGATAAATTTTTACTTTGAGGAATATAAAAAGAAAGCAGGGACACATTATTATATGGGAACATAGTACCCAGAATGACTTGCAAGATAGCCTATAGATTTCATTGCTTTACCATTAATAATGAGTTGAGTGGATGAAAGGATGGCATAAATATATTTCTTTCCTGTACTTAATGTTTGTTGAAAAAGTAGAAAAGAAATAAAAACAAATTTCCAGAGTTTCTTTTCATAGCAATAAAACATGTATTCCCAAATGAGATATGAGATTACTGTACAAAGAAAGTAAAAAGAGATAAAATTTTTGAACTGGTTGTGGAGACTTGTAAAATTGATGAGGAAGGATCTGAATTCTTCTTTACATATATATATATATATATATATATATATATATATATATATATATATATACACATATATATATATTTACATATATATATATATATTTACATATATATGTGTAAGTTTGATGAAACAGAAACAAATACTTAGCCAAATCTCACAAAAGAACACCCTGGGATGCCTTATTAGAAAAAGACGTGAACGAAAGTTCCTGCTAGAAAGCTCTTGGGAGTTTTTGCTTTTAGATATTTTTGAGAGCCTTGCCTGTACTGGGAGAAGAATCCAATGTCCTTGGTGTGTTGGATTTGAGAGGAATTTGAATTACTTTCATAAAGCTGGATGTCAAGAATCAAATACAAATGTTAATCTTTAGTCTGAAAAAGGATACTTTGTGCTGAGGAAGAGAAATAAAAATAAATTTACATTTAAGTCACATCACAGAAAACTGAAGAACATCAAAGATAAAGGGAAAATTATAAAAGAAGCAAGAAAGAAATAAGCAAAGGGCTACATGTTGTTGATTCAACAAATGTCATACCCCAAAAATGAGAGAGGGAAAATAAATTTAGAAGTAAAAAGTATATATACCCATTAATATAAGTGATTAAAATATTTTTTGAAACTACAGTAAGTTGTAATATTTGGTATTAGTGTAGAGGTTAGAAAATTCACCCATGGAAGAGAATAGAGAGTGCAGAAACAGATTCACATATCAGGTAATTGATTTATGACAAAATGACACTGTAAAGCAATGATGGAAGGATGGTCTATTTAATAAAAGATACTAGGACAATTAGGCATCTGTATGGTGAACAATGATTAGTGACCCACAAAGTGAAACCCAGATGAATTGTAGAGCTAAGTGTAAAAAAGGTAAAATAACAAAGCCTGTAGAATGTATTAAAAAGAATATATGTAAAAGCTTAGGATAGACAAAGATACCTTAAACAGGCTACAATGATTTCTGAGACAAAACAAAAAACTGGACAAATTGGACAAAAGTAAAATCAGAGTATCTAATTAATAAAACCACTATTGGGATAACAAGCTGCAAAAAATGAGAACATATTTGGAATAAACATATCTAAAGGTCAGTTTCAAAAATATAAAAAAATCTAATTAATAATTCACTATTATAATTATTGTATATAATTTGTGTATAAACATGTCAATGATAAATACAGACAGCTGAGTTATCAAAATGTATGAAAGACTTGAATAGTCGCTCTCAAGTGATTTTGGCTTATGTTATTAGATTAATTTTAGCACCATTCACTGAAAAGTTAGTACAAGAGGAAGAATAGGTTTTGAAAATGTTACATGTGCCCCCCTATATATGTTAAGAAAAGGGTGATAATCAGATGAATGGAATCAACACATTTTTGTAATAAGATGAAAAATATAGAACTATTATTTGTTGAGGAAGGTAGGCATGAAAAAAACTATACAGAAGGCAGGGAGAAGCAATAAGCTGAAGAGGGAACGACTAATTCAAACTTGTGGTATTAAATTAAAAGATTTGAAAAGGACAGAGTGGATTCTATTCATTATCAAAGAAAAATGAGATTAACACCAGTGAAGATGAGGAAACATCATTTACATAGGTATAAAGGAGGAAATGGACATGGGGAGTAGAGTGGACTGAATGTCTACGCATTCCTAAAATTGGTATTCACAATTCCTAACTCCAAATGTGATAGTATTAGGAGATGCAACTTTAGGCATATAACTGAGTGAATCCTCGTGAATGGGATTAGTGCCTTATCTAAGCTACCTTACAAAACAACAAAAGAAGAGCAAATTAAATTTAAAATAAACATAAAAGATATAATAAAAATTAGAGCTGAAATTAATAATCAAAACCAGAAAATAAGTAGAGAAATTCAACAAAACCAAAAGCTGGTTCTTTGAAAACATTGATAAGCCTCTAGCCAAGCTAAACTAAGAAAAAAAGAGAGAGGACACAATTACTAATATCAAAAATGAAAGAACATTACTACAGATCCCATAGACATTAATGGGAAAAAAAGGAATATTAAAAAAAAAAAAAAAAGCCCAGAAAGCTCTCTAGCTGTCTTGCCAGCATGGGAGGATATAAGGAAGACTCAACAGTCTTTAACCTGGAAGAGGTTTCTTACCAGAACCTGACCATATTGGTTCCATGATCTTGGAATTTGAGACTCAAATACTATGAGAAATAAATTTCTGTTGCTGTTAAACCACCTAGTTTATGATATTTTGTGTTTAAGATTGGAAATAGTAAGCACTTCTAGGTGTTTGTAGTAGGATTAATAAAGGAGTTTAAAATGAATGCTAAAATCCGATTATGGTATTCAGTGCTTGGAACACAACATTATGAAGTCCAAGCATCATTTTTTTTTAATGACATGATTTGAACCTGGACATGATTTGAGCCTGGACATGGACAGGATTTGAGCCTGATTTATATGTACTTGAGGAAAACTACTCTGAGTCAGAGCAAGGAATAAATTGGATGGGGTAAAGTGAAGTAAGAGATGAAAGATGAGAGAAAGAAGTCATAGAGAATATACAAAATAATGCTAAGTCATTTGACTACTATTGACAGAAGTAGTGAATAAAGGAATGATACCAGAAAATGAAGCAAGACGTCTTTAAGGTGACCACAGAAGAGGCCGAAAACACTGATCAATACATGGAGGGGGTCCACATAAGGAACTAGGCCCATTTGTTCTGATATGTACATATGATGCATGTCCGGTCTATGATAATTAGTTCAACTTAAAGAGGTTGTCAATGTAGGGAGGTGCTCAACTATATCAGTTCTATTGTAGTTGGAACTTCACACAGCATCAGTTCTTGACATTTGAAAAGATAGTTTGAAAACTCCAGGAAAGATTCAGTCTTTGAGGCCTAAATAATAAACAGTTGTTTAAAACTACTTCAGCCTCCAACCTAGCCCAGAAAGGCAGCTCAAAAACAAGAAGTAACTAAGTTTAAAACCTTAAGGAATTCCTAATATATAAACAGAAACTATGAAAGATCAGGCTAAAGCTATCTTACACCTTTAAGACTGTATTCAGTATAGTACTGAACACTATAATATTTAGTATAGTAGAATATTACTTAAACCAAGTGAAAGAAAAGGTTCTAGAAACAAAATAATAAGAAGTGATGGTGACATCTGGAACAAAATGGTTTGCAAACATTTCATTTCTTAGGCTGGTGTCTCTTCCCTTTTCATGATTCCAGAGTGTCCTTTCCAGAGTTATGTTCCCCATTGAAGAGTAAAGCTGCTCGAGATAGATGAGGACTCCTAGAAGAGTGAATTTCAGCATTGAAGAGAACATGCAACAGAGAGGTGTCAAATAGAATGTGAAGAAGCCTTTACATACAATAGTTAAGAAGAAAATTTTGAGATTTAAAGAAGCAGCAGCCATTGAGAATAGAGTAAATGCAAACTGAAGTGAAGAAACCAGTGTAAGGATTAAGTCCCTGGGCCAGCTGAGACAAGTTTAGATCAACTGAACATGGGCAGAGAGTATCAGGAAAGTTACAGATAGCATCCTCTGAGAGGTAGAAGAGAAAAAGAGAAGGAGTAAAAAATGAATACAAATTTAAAAATAAAGTAAAAGAAAATACAAGAAAAGCACATTGGAAATACAGACTCCTTTGAGTTCTGTGCTGGAGACACAGATTTGGCAATGGTCAATATTTAGAACCTAAATTTCAGTTGATAGTTGCAACTGTGAATAAAATGGAATGTCTACAGAGTGAAAAGGAAAGCTGAAAAAGCAAAATTTCATTTAAGGAGATGGAATAAGTATTCAAGACAAGTTTGAGAATATATAGATGTTTGTTACCACTAGAAAAATATTAGTATGGTTGAAGACATTATAAGATGGACAATTTACTACTACAACTTTTCTTTTTGTACAATTATTTCTTATGGATGAAAAAAGAATAAAAAATAATATAAAATAATATTTACATTTTATAAATTCATTGGCCTACATAACCTAAATTTATTTATGGGAGGTTACTGGTGTTACTAGTATGTGTTACAGAAAGAGGTATTTTAGATGAATGAAATGACATGGCAACTGTAAGAGGAGAGTGCAATTACAATGTGGTATTTTTTTACATATAAAATCTTATATAACATTTCAGTCAGCATAAGAATCTGAATAGAGTTCTGATATTATTTCTGAATATCCCAAGCAAGAGGAAATGTTGCCAGAAATAATTTGTTCATTCTTTGAAAACTCATTAAGGTTGTTTTCATTTTAGTGAAATTTAGAGAAAACAATATTAAACTCGCCAAACTAGTTGTTCTCTGTGATATTTTGTGGCATGGTCATATTTGAGGGAGAAATATGAGGGCTAGAAAAATATGATTCAGTTTCTCCCTTTTTAAAGTGCGTAAAATGGTTAGGAACATCAAACTTAAGTTGCATGGGCCAGCTCTACTCAAAGCAGAAAAGCAGATAAACAGAGAACACAAATAAGTTATCAAGAATAATTTATATTAAACCTTGTCCCTGAAGAGACTTGGGAACTAAAGATTTCCACATTACTGTAGTTGTGAAATTCTCATAACTTTCCACCAAACTTGTGATGGATGTTTGTAGATTACTGTGTACCCTTATGATATTTTACTGTGAAATTCAAACAAGCATGCATACAGAAATGAACTGGTGAGTTAGAAATTAAAAATACAATATCACTCACACCAGCACCTGCCAAAATGAAATACTTAGATACTTTACAAAACATATGCAAAATAAGTACAAAATGTATATAAAGAAATCTCTAAACCTCTGATGAAAGTTATCAAATAGGAACTAAATAAATTGAGAGATACCTCATATTCATGGATAGGAATGCTCAATAATATCAAGATTTGAGTTCTTCTCAACCTGGTCTACAGATTTAATGCAATGTCTGTAAAAAGTCCAAGTATTTTCTGGATATTGATGAACTGATTTTCAATTTATATGAAGACGCAAACAAAACAAAACAAAGAACCCCCCAGAATATAATGCAGTCTTGAAGGAGAAGAACAAAAATTGAGGGACTGACACTACTACAAAGCTATAGCAATCAAGACTCTTCTGTTGTGGCAGAGAACAGGCAAATAGATTCATATAACAGAATAGAGTGACCAGAAATAGACTAATGCAAATATAGTCAGCTGATCTTTGAAAAAGAAACAAAGGCAAAGAAACAGAAAAATTCATCTTTTCCACAAATGGGTGCTGGAACAACTAGATATAATATTTATATAATAAAAAATGAATCTAGATGCAGCCTTTACACCCTTCACAAAACTTAATTGTTACTGGATCATACACCTAAATGTAAAATGCAAACTATCAAATTCTTACAAGATAGCATATGAGATTTTGATGTGACAGTAAATTTTTAGATATAGCATTAAATATACGATCAATGAAAAACATAATTGATAAACTAGACTTTATTAAAATTAAAACTTCTCTGCAAAAGACACTTCTAAGAAAATTAAAAGACAAGGTGGGGAGTTGGAATAAACACATTTTCAAAACACATCTGACAAAGGATGAGCACAGATTTTGGCTAGACATGTCATCAAAGTAGACATAAAAGTCCCAAAAAGTATATTAAAAGTCTTCGACATCATATCTGATTATTAAAAAAAAACCTACACTGAAATAACAATGAGATAACACTGACAATACCAAATGCTGGTAAGGACGTGAACTGACAGAAGGTCTTTTTCATTGAAGTTGAAAATGAAAAATGGCACAGCCATTTTGATATAAATTTTGGCCATTTCTAATAAAACTTATAACGTAAATTTATAATCTTTCTACTTTTTTTGATGTATGAAACTTCCTTCTTAGCATTGCTTTGTATTTCTTCTATAATATAAAGTTTAATATTGCCACATATAGAATTCTTAGCTGGCAAGAGTTTTTATTATTTGTTTGTTTTCCTTTCGGCACTTTGAATACATCATTTCATTCTCTTTTGGCATGTAAGATTTCTGCAAGAACTCTGCTGTTTGTCTCATGGTTTTCCATTTATAGGTGGCTAGATATATGTTTTTCTCTCACTTATTTTAGAATTTATTATTTCACTTTTTAAACATTCTGATTATAATATGCCATGGTAAAGTTGTTCTTGCATTGTTATTTTCTTGGGGATTGCTAAACCTCCTATGTCTGGATTTCTAAATTGCTTATTAAATTTGGGGATTTTTATCTATTATTTTGTTGAATAGGTTTTCTCTCTTCACCTTCAGAAATACTGGTAATTTGTTAGTTCAGTTCTTTATGTGGTCCCATGCATCTTGAAGGTTTTGTTCATTTCTTATTATTCTTTTTTATTTATTTTTAGTCTGGCTTGACAATATCAAAAAACTTGCCTTCAAGTTCAGAAGTTTTTCTTCTTCTTGGTCTAGTTGATTGTTGAAGCTTTTGAATACATATGTATTTTCTTCAATAAATTTTTCAGTTCCAGATATTTGCTTGATTTTTTTTTTTAAAGAAAATCTATCTCCTTGATAAATATCTCATTCAAGTCCTGAATTTATACTGATTCCTTCATATTTTTTAATTTTTCTTGCACCATAGGGAGCTTTCTAAAAATTGCTATTTTGAGTTATTTATCTGGGATTTCAAGTATTTCTTTTTGTTTAGAATTCTCCTATTGCTGAAGAATTATTATTTTCCATTGCAGGTGTCATATTACCTTGCCTTTTCATGTTTCATGTGTCTTTATATAGATTTTGGTGCATCTGGTTGAACAGTTGCTTCTTATTTTAAAATTTACTTTTGTTGGGGAGAACTTTTTTCTGAAGATGTGACTATGGTGTTGATTGGGTAGGGCCCTTTCACTTTGTTTTGAGTGCGTGCATTAGTAAAGACTCCACAATTTCATTGGCTATAAATACTGATATCTGTGATTTTCATGGTGTGTTATGGTGCAATTATTGTTGGAGGTGGTCTTCACATTTAAGTGGTAGTAATGGTGGGCTAAACATATCTATCATTGTGCCCTTGATGGAGTGCTGAAGACTGATATGCCAAATGGGTCTGTCTTTGTGTTTAAGTGGTAGTGGTGGTGGGCTAAACATATCTATTCTTGTGCCCTGGTGTAGCATATACTTGGACCTGTGATAGTGATTCCAGCCAGTCTGGTTTGGGGGCCTCAGAGTTGAAGTCTCAGGTATTGATTGCAATGGCAATATACTAGGCAACAACAATATACTCTTGAGTTCCTGGGCAACAGGAGTGGCATTTGCAACAGTGTTAATGGTGGTGGTGAGATGCATTTGTGATTCTCAAGTGTTGTACATGTGTGTTGGAAATGGTTGCAAAGAAACATATGGGCCAACCTGCAGGCCAGAGGTGACACCTGTAGGTAGGAGTCAGCTGAGGTGGTGATTGTGGGATCTTCATGTGCATCCTATGTCACCCTAGAGAAAGGTTGAGGTGTCCTGTCCCAGGTGGTTTATTGGATTGAGGCATCCCCAGAACCCTGAATCCCATACCCTGTTTCAGAGAGTTGGGCAAAGTCAGGCAGAATCAGATCTAGCAAGCTTAAACTCAGGCTCTCCACCTGTGAGTGCACCCACTAGATGGGTGTTGAGGTGGAACATTTCTCAGGTCCCTGGAGAAATGCTTGGGTAAGGGGTGACTGCAGTTGTACTGATGTCCCACCATAGGAGAGGAGAATTGGTTCCAGTGGCCACAGACTTGGCTAGTGAGTGGAGCCTGCTTCCTTCTCATGCCCTAGACCTAGTGGGTCTTCCTTCCCCATTCTAGCTATAGTAGTAGACCCAACTATTCAGTCAGAGTTTGCAGTCTACATTTATTCTGCCACTCAGCCCCAGGCCATAGAGGTTCCATTCCACCTCAAAATCAAGTTTCTAGGGCAACTCTCATTTTGTTCAAGTCCCAGAGGAGTTGCTTGCTTCTAGCACTAGCAGCTGCAGAACATACTATATGTACTTTTCACTCCTGTTGTGGAAGTCCATTTCCCATTTACACCCTGGCTCCACAAGCAGAAGTTTGAGATTTTCAAATGCCCAGGAATTGAACAGATGGTCCCTAGGACCACATAGTTAAAAATAAGCAATGAGAATGATGTCTTGCTGTAGATGCTCAGGTCCCAGAAAGGTCATGGGACTCAGTGTGTTCCATGCCTGCAGCAGTTTCTTCTTCTCATCCCCCACCTTCCTCTTCTTTTTGTGGAGAGTGTGAGGATTCTTTATGCTCTCCACAAAACCAATTTTCATCTAAGAAAATTATCTTAAAAAATATGAACTCTTCATGTAATGCGCAGAAAATACTATGGAATGTCTGTGAGCAGTCTTCAAACTTAGATCCTAGGGAGCGTAAAAGGGGATCTTATATTTCATCTTCAACATTCAAAAAGATTATTGTCTGTCAATGAAGAAAACAGGTTTCAGTCACAATCAATATTTATTTGCACAATATTATTGACCTAAAATAATATAAAAATGATCACTGTTAATAACATTTTTAATATTTTTGTTTTCATATTAGACTTGAAGGTAGCTCATCTAAGAAAGCAACAATGATAGAGTCTTAGTAGAAGCAAAGATAAAAACTGGAAACATCTTGTCTTGATCCTGCTATGTTAAATTTTCCGAGTTAAGCGTCACTTTATAAGGAGCATATCAGACTTTATCCTCCATATTTGCTTCCTCTTACTTGCCTTCTGGATCATTAGCCTAGTGAAGATCCTAGGTTTCCCTGACAAGGTCTCATTTCCCAACACTTGGCTGCCTCAGCTTGTGCCTGGTAAGGGTAGATCACCAACAAGGACCACACTGTGCCTCCTCACAGGGAGCTGCTGCAGTCTGGTTTGTAGATGCAACTCAACAAGATCCTGAAGTGTCATCTTAGTTAGCTTTTCCTCTTTCTCAGTTTTACTATCCTTTTCTCCTTACTCTTGTTGCCTTGGGATTGCAAATCTTCCTCATCCTCTTGCTCCATAAAAATATATTAATATGTAAACTTGTAACATGTAACACATCTGGGCTACATGTTTAATATACATAAAAATATATTAACATGTTACTTGTAACATGTAACACATATTTTTTCAATGGGTGATAACATTTAAAGTATATAAAAATGAATATGTATCATAGATTATCAGTTCTTTATACATCATTACATATCTGTTAGGTATATTTTAAGGGCTCTGTAGCCAACAGTGTTTGGAAAAGATTGGGTGAGCTAGCTTAGTCAAATTTCTCTCTTCTTTTTTTTTTTTTTTTTTTTTTTTTTGAGAGAGAGTCACATCTGTCATCCTGGGTAGAGTGTTAATGGCATCATAGCTCATAGCAACCTCAAACTCTTGGGCTCAAGTGAACCTCTTGCCTCTGCCTCCTGAGTGGCTGGGACTATAGGTGCCTGCCACAATGCCTTACTAATTTTTTTTTTGTCTTTTTTTTGTTTTTTCCATTTTTAGTAGAGATGGGGTCTCACTCTAGCTCAGGCTGGTCTTGAACTTCTTAGTTCAGGCGATCCACCCATCTTGGCCTCCCAAAGTGCTGACTTATTGGTATGAGCCACGGCCCCTGGTCCATATATTAGCATTAAAAGTGCTCTAAATTAATATTAATTTTATATGGTATAAAATACATCCTGGCCTCTAGAAAATACAACCTTTTATAGAGAAATTTGTACCACATGGATCTTTTCTATTTAATATAAGCTTATGAATAACTTCAATTTTATGTAGTTTTGTAGACTTTCCTGAAAACAATTTTTGGTGTGTATCTGTAGAAACTAAAATTTTTTGGATTGAATTGTAGCTCATCTGGTAATTTCAATTTGGCAATTCCTTGAAGAAAATGAGATTTGATTTAGCTTCTTTTAAAAGCTGCTACCTAGTTTGATTACTGAAGGAGAAGGCAATCACAAAAGTTGTATTAAGAAAATGAAGACTTTATTAATTATGAAAATTTCTTCATAATCAAGAAAAGGCCACTTACTTTTGGTAAATCTTTACTTTTTGGAAGTCTATAAGAATAAGTTCGGGTTATTTACAATTATGAAATAATTTTGAAAAGCATCAAAAATTAGCAATTATATGAAAGTCTAAATTTTAGACGTGACAGTTATTTGAATTAAAAAATGGTATGATCAGTGATAGTGCAAACAAATTCTTAGATAATGGTTTGACTAATTTGTCTTTCATCCTTGCCTCATCTTAATAAAGAGGAATGGGGATAATGACTTATGGGAAAAGTTCAGAATTAAGTAGAACAGTAAATTAGACATTTATCTCTTACCATTGGAATCCTCATTTCAGACTCATTCTAAGTCTCCTGAGAGGTCTACATTACTTGTCAGTGGACAATTGCAAATTAAAAGTAATAGGGTATAACTACATACTTACTTGAGTGACTAAAATCCTAAAACACTGACAATTCCAAATGCTGACAAGGATGCTGACCAAAGTAATTTATATTTATTGTTGGAAGGAATTCGTAATAGTCCAGCCACTTTGGAAAATAGTTTGGCATTTTCTTACAAAGCCAATTGAGTTGCAAAGTTATTTTTTACACAAAAGTAAACACATTATATTGATAGCAGTTTGTTCACAATTGCCAAAACCTGCAAGCAACCAAAATGTTCTTCAATAGACAAATGGATAAGCAATCTCTGATAGCTATACAATAAGTTAGTGTTCAGTGATAAAATAAATGACTATCAAGACACAGAAAAACATGGAGCAAATTTTAATGCATACTGTTACAGGAAAAAGCCAGTCTGAAAATTTCAATCATGGGGCACACTGGAAAAGGCAAACAGTATGGCAACAGAAAAAAAAAAAAAAAAAAAGTGTTTTCCTATGGTTTAGATTTGGGGGTAGAGGTAAATTAATAGGTTCAGCACAGGAGATTTTTAGAGTAGTGTAATGCATTAGACTTTAGGACTTATACCAGTGTTCCTCTCATACTCTACTTTTATTTCCCTTTCAGGCTTTGGACTCAGCCTGGGAATTATACTATCAGCTTCCCTGGTTCTCAGGTCATCAGACTCAAACTGAATGATACCATAGTCCTTCCTGATTCTCCATCTTGCAGATGGCAAATAGTGGGAATTCTTGGCTTCCATAATCACAAAAGCCAATTCCCATAATAAATTAATCTCTCTCTCTATCTTTCTCTCTTTCTCTGTATATGTGTGTGTGTGTGTGTGTGTGTGTGTGTGTATAGATAGATACAGATATAGATATGTGTTATATATATTCTCTGTCCATATATATACACATATACATATATACATGTGATATACACATATAAATGCTGTATATATGCAAACATACACACATATGCATATGTATATATCATAGGTCATATTGATTCTGTTTCTCTGGCAAACTATGACTAATACCCACAACATTAAGCATTTGAAAAAACCTATAGAAATTTACAACTCAAAGATTGAACATGAATGTGTACAAACTAAAAGCATTATTATTTGTAAGTTTGGGATATTCCACTCAAGAATGAAAAATATAACAAGAAAATATAACTATATTACAAATGCTCAAAATAACTTCACTGAAGGAGATGGGGGACAGATGATGACCTAAATAACTCTGGAAATGAGTGGAGTCTGTTAGAGTAAAACCAAAGTTATGATATGTAAGTACTATATTCTAGTCAATAATGTTGTTTCCCATGGGGTTACAGGTTAACAATTAGTAAACATGGATACGGAACTGAACAATTAAGTAAATAGAAGGCAGATGGTAGGAATCAGTTTTTTGAATGCTGGAGCAGAAATTTACAGATCACCAGAAGGGAAGGCTAGAATGACAATGTGATGATGGATTAGAGTTAAAGACATCAATGAGAGCTCATGTTTTCGTTAGTAGAGACACATATGTTTGTGCACATAAATATTTTTAGGCATGCGTTGTTTTAAGAGGAAGGTTTTATTACTATTCAGGCATGGTAATACCAACTTATCAGAGGATATTTTTCATTGAGGAGGTAGTTCATTACTCACAGGTCTAAGAAGAGGGGCATGCCACACCAGTTGTCTCTGGTTTTCCAGTTGTCTGCTGCCTAGTTCTAGGATGATTAGGGCAGGGAAATAGAAGCTCTGAAAGTGAGAGCTCATAAAAGAGGTGCTTAAGAAATTGGCTTTGCATTGGTTGATTTACATATGACAAGTGCATATGCAAGCAAATTCTTTACTATCTCTAGGAATTTGATAGCCTTGGGAGAGGAAGGTTATCAGACTCAAGAAATTGCCAAAATATCCAAGTATGTGAAATATAAAAAGTAGAAAAACATAATTATACATGTGTATTTACATAGTTTAGTGTGCCCAAATATATTTCTTTGCTCTGCCAGCTGAGAGAAACTAAAATAATAATGCCCCCAGTAGCAAAAAACACACATAACACAAAGATCATGGTTTGTTGTAGCATTTTCCAATAAAAGGAAATAGAAATCTTTGGGAAAATGTCTTATTATTGAAATGGAACAAGAAATAAATAAGAGCCTGGAGAATCTTTTGTAGTACCAAAAAGTAAAACTGTACAAAAACTCCCCTCTACAACTCCACAAGAAGAATATGAGATATGTATAAGAGCCAAGGAAAGTAATAATTGATTTATAATCTAAAGTATAAAATAAGTATTTATGAATTCATACTGATATAAATAAATAATTTATAAGTTAATAAATACTGTAAGACAGCCAAATTTCCCATGCGAAAAGAATTTAAAATAATTTACATGGATAATCCACTCTCAAAAATGGGGAGCATAATTTCCCACTTCTTAGGTATGGGTTGCTAATATGGTGACTTGCTTCCAAAGAGTACAATATAAAATTTGGAGAGAAGTTAACTTTATAGCAGATAAACTGGAAAAATTCCACCTCATCAAAGTAATCAATATCAAATGGAAATAAATCAAATTGATACTATGTACCCTTGATATAATATGATGAAAACTACTCTTTAGCTTTGTGGTCTTCTCCCAAAGAAATCAGTAACATAAGTTTAATTATGAGAAAAACAGATTCCAATAGAGGTATATTATAAAAAATACCTATTTAGTATACCTCATAACTGTCAAAGACATACAAGCAAGGAAAGTCCCAAAAAATATGACAGTCAAGGAAGTATAACAACAAAACATACTGTAGAATTTTGATCGAGATCCTGGAACAGAAAGAGAACATTAAGTGAAAGTAAAAGAAATCTCTATGAAGTATGGCTTTTGTTGGTAATGATAATATATTAATATTGTTAATTTTAACAAATGCACCATACAAATAGAAGATATTAACAATATATAAACTATAAGTGCAGGTAAAGAAGTATATGGAAATTGTAAATAGTTTTAAATTATTTTCTTTATATAAAACTCTACTGAAAAGTAAAGCCTATTGTTGAAAAAGCATAAAAATAGAAGGCAAATAAAATTTTAAAATACTATTTATAATGGCAGGAACAAAGCTAAATGCCTCAACAATTATAGTAAAATAGACAGAAAAAAGAAGACACTCAATTAAAATAAATATTACTGTGTGCTAAAAAGTATTAATTAAAATAATAAAACAATATAAAATATAAAAATGGCTGCTACATTTCTAAATTTTCTTTTCTTTTTTTTTGCCACATCTCTTTTTTTATGTTTTTTTTTTTTAATTTATTTATTTTTATTGTTAAATCATAGCTGTGTACATTAGTGCAATCAAGGGGTACAATGCACGGGTTTCATATACAATCTGAAATATTCTCATCAAACTGTTCAACGTAGCCTTCATGGCATTTTCTTAGTTACTGTATGAAGGCATTTGTATTCTGCATTTAGTAAGTTTTGCCTGTACCCATTCTAAGATGCACGGAAGATGTGGCCCCACCCATTACCCTCCCTCCACCAAAACCTCCCGCCTCCCTTCCTCTTCCTTGACCCTTTCCTCCACAGTCTTGTGCTATAGTTGGGTTATAGTCTTCATGTGAAAGCTATAATTTAGCTTCATAGTAGAGCTGAGTACATTGGATACTTTTTCTTCCATTCCTGAGATACTTTGCTAAGAAGAATATGTTCCAGCTCCATCCATGTAAACAT
>CAUYPK010089691.1:0-42872 GCA_963574355.1 Loris lydekkerianus | reverse complement strand
CAGATCCTGAATTCAATTTCTGACATCTCAGCTATTTGTTTGTGCATGGGGTCTTGTGTTGTTTCTGCCCCATTGATCCTTGGGGGAGTTGATCTACTCTGATTATTCATATTTCCAGAGTTTTTCTGTTGATTTTGCCTCATGGTTGTTTTTCACCATTGCCTCTGGCTGTCCTCAGAGTTGGGGAAGTGTCTCTCCAAGATTAGACCCCAGCGGAATCACTCTGTTGTTGCTGGATCTTTGTAGGGAGTGACCCTTTGTAGTTCCTCTGGGGATGCTCTAGCTAGTGAGTTCTGGTTGTGGAAGCATCTCCGATGTGTGACACACCCCGATTCAGCAACAGGGGTAGGGGTGTTGCGCACAGTTCTGGGACTGCCTGGTGTCCAGTGACTTTGGCACAGAGAACCCACGGCTCTCCAGCAGTCTCTGGCCAGGAGAAGGGTTTTGCACAGAGGCAGGGAGGGATCCAGAGGGCACGCAGATACCAGGATCCCTGGCCAGATGAATGAACTAGTGTGAAGGCTGGGAGGACACAGGAGGGGGGACACAGGGTTGCGTGGCTCCCGCAGTTCCTGGTCAGGGAATGTGGAGGCCAGGTGGGTGTGTGTCACTGTTTGGGGGTTGCTGCACAGCTCTTAAGGAGGTCTGGGCAGCGCCAAGCCCAGGAGTTTGAGGTTGCTATGAGCTATGACATCACAGTACTCTACCCAGGGCAACAGCCCAAGGCTCCAGTGTACCATAACCATCTCACTTTGCCCCTAAGGATTAAGGCTGTAAGGCAGTTCAGTCCCTGCCTTTAGGCTGCTCAGTCACTAGGTTACTTTGCCCTGCCCCATCCTTGCTCTGGAACCCTCAGGGCGGAGCTTGCCGGAGCAGTTTTTTCACACAATGGCTTCCTGCGCCCAGCTCAGTGGCTCAGTCTAGGGCTCCAGACAATGCTCACAGTTCTCCACACTCCTGCTCAAGCTCTCTCCAAGGCAGCTCAACTGAGCACCAAGTTCAAGAACACCAAAAAAGTTCACAGGTAAGGCCTTTCCAGTTTGCAGTCTCACTGCTGCTTGTACTCATGGTTGCCAGCGTGATTAGGTCGATTGAACACACGCAGCCACTTGCCAGTTTTCCACTGTTTTGTCCTCCTCCTGGGGTCCAGAAGTCCCTTGCCAGCTCCCTGTATCCTCAAAGGGATGATCATAGGCAGATCCCACCTGCCAGAGATGTCTGGAGTCTTGTCTTACCAGACTGGCCGTGCCCACTTGCAGGGACGCTGTTACTCAGCCACCATCTTTAATCTGATCTCACATTCATTCTTCTTTAAAAAATTCACAAGAGTAGATTGGAAGAGGGACTTTGCCTAACAAATGCAATCAGTGTAATCCGGTTTATTGTGCCCTCAATGAATCCCCAACAATAAAAAATAATAAATAAATAAATAAATAAATAAAAAAGTCACAAGAATAGATTAGTAAGAATCCAATGTACTCTATTCTAATATGAAGGCAGTAGATGAGCTAATACAAGGAGGGGGTAGAGGGATAAGCAAGTGGGGAGAGGGGAGGAGGGAGGGGAATAGAGGGTCACTGTGTATGGCATACCTTTTGGGGTGGGACACAATTATAAGAGGGACTTTAACAAATGTAATCAATGTAATTCTTTGTACCCTCAATGAATCCCAAACAATAAAAAAAAAAAAATTAAAAAGGATTAATATGAGGGTACAAAAGATTAGTTTATGATGTTTGCATTTTTCAGGTAAGGTCCCTATTGTAGTTGTGCTCCTCACCCTGGAAGTGTGCCATATACTCCTACATTATAAGTTAACATTTATCAATCAGTTCATATGAACCAGGAGCTGTTTTGTAATCAATATAATAATATTAATGAGATATTGCACTATGCTTTTTTAAAAAATCTGGTATGTATTCTACATATACTCTACATCTTAATTCAAACTGGCCACATTTTATTCATTTATATATTTATGTTTGAGACAGAGTATCACTCTGTTGCCCTGAGTAGAGTGCTCTGGCATCATAGTTCACAGCAACCTCAAACTCTTGGGCTCAGGTGATCCTCTTGCCTCAGTTTTTCTACTTTTAGTAGAGATGGGGTTTCACTCTTGCTCAGGCTGGTCTCAAACTCCTGAGTTCAAGTGATCCACATACCTTGGCCTCCCAGGGTGCTAGGATTACAGGCATGAACCCCTGCACCCAGTCACCAGCCACATTTTACATGCTCAAACGGCTTATGAGAAATGTTTTGTTGTGCTATAGGGCTTAGAGGGTTTTTGTTATTGTTGTTGTTGTATTATCGTATGTTTTTCATCTGTTGCAACAATATCACAGTTTATATAGTCATCCAAGGTGATCCTCTGTGGACCCTGAAAATTCAGGAGATTTCCTAGATAACCTGTTCACGTAGTTTTTACATTTGCTACCATTTGGGTCAGATCAACTGATCATCTTCTGGTCAGCTTTCAGAAGACTTACCCAATAAGTCTTGGGTTTACCCAGTAGACAAGTGAATATGCAAATCTAGGCCTCAGGATAGACTTAAAAGCAGGAGATATGTATGATGACATCCTCAGCAGCACAAGTTGGTAGTTGAAACCGTGGGAATGGATGAGGTCAGCCAAGGAAACTGTGTATATATTGCAGAATGAGAGGATGAGAAGACAGAGGGGCTCAAGGAAGCATCCACACTTCAGGGCACATCAAAGGAAGAGAAGTGGTCAAAAAATCAGAAACAGAGCCAGGGACAGAGTGGTGTGTTAGGAACCAAGGAGAAAGAATCTTTAAAGAAAGGAATAGGCAACCATATCAACCATACTAGAGAGGTCATGATGATTGAGAAGCCTGCCAACTGCATCTTTGTGTGACTCCATAATCAGTTAACTAATGTGCTTTCAATAACAAAATTAAATTTGTTAATTAAAAAAAAAAAAAAAAAAAAAAAAGATGGTACATGAAAGTGCCTACATTAAATTCTTCATTTTTAGCTGAAAGCTCCCTCTTGTGTCCAGAAGGAGGATTTTCTAGGCAGCTGACAAAAAAGCTTTAAGAACATCATCTGGGGCTGGATGCAGTGGCTCACTGTAATCCTAATACTTTGGAGATTGAGGTGGAAGAACTGCTTGAGCACGGGAGTTGAAGCTAACCTGGGCAATCTAGTTAGACCCACGTCTCTACAATAAAAATTTAAATATTAGCCAGGCATTGTGGCAAGCAACTGCAGTAGTCCCAGCTACTCGGGACCATGAGGCTTGAGCCCAGGACTTTGGGGCTGCAGTGAGCTCTGATGGTGCGACTGCAACAAAATCTGCTGATCTATATTTTCATAAGATTCATTTTTGCCAATAAATATGCATGAATTTTATAATCTTGTAGAATAATCATAATTAAAAAACAAGACAGTGTTTTTCCTCTAGACTTATGGCTGCTGTAACAAGAAAATTGTCACATAAACACAAATATCCCATTAAGTGTTTTATCCCCTTCCCAATGGGATAGAGAGAGTTTATTGAGAATCAGTAACTTTCAGTAACTTCTGGGAAAGACTGACATGTTTAGCAATCCAGCTCAGGTGGAGGAAACAGAGCTTCCATAGTAGGACAAACCAGGCTAGGATTTTTGCGTCTGGCACCTTCCATTGCTATACATACTCCCTGTGTCTGGACTGAGAGCCTTACAGATTTCTTGGGTCTCTTATCTGTCTCTAAATGACTGTGTATGTATAACCTTAGACAAAGCCCTTCCTTTCCTGGAACTCAGAATTTCCTTTGATAGGGCCCTTGTATTCCACAATTTAAGAGTCCCACTATGAAAGATGCGAGACTATAAAGCAGACGATGTTTCCCATCCTTCCTTCTGACCTGTTTTCAGGGCTATTAGTGCCATGAGATCCCTGGATCCTGATGCTGCTCACCCTAAACTGTCAAGTACCCTCTACTTCAAGACCCTGTGCAAACCAGAAGCAACTTGCACCAACCTCCTCTCTATGATAAATTTTACCTATCAAATAAGAAACAGTTAACAGTGGTTATTTGCAAAAGGAGCTAAGGGTTGTAGTGAAAAAAGTAGAGACTTTTTACTGTATTCCTTTTGTTAGGCAAGGGGTTTTTACCATATACACATTGCATGTTTATGTGTGTGTGTGTGTTAAGTAACAACATGTTTGCCCTGTCAATTGGAATCTGTTGACCTCACAGCCAAATACATTTAGGAATGTGAATTCCCAGTGAGATCTTACTGGCATCACATAATGGTAGAATAATATATATATAGCCCAGAGGCATTGCCATTGCTAAAGGGGAACAAAACATAAATTTCTTAAGAGAAGGAATTTATTTGATATTGCAGGTCACATACTGAGCTAGGTCCTGGAATGAGAATCTAGGCTGAGTTGATTCCAAAGCCTGTCTTCTCTCCATCATATAGGATATTTTCCTTAACCACATAGTAGGGAATGGAAAGTCTGTCACTCAAATAAAGATGCCTTGTTTATTGAATTCCTGAGCAGATAAACAGGGAAAGCCACATGAGTTAGGTGTGGAAATCAGGGACCCTTTCTTTAGGGTTTTTCTTCTTACCTTTCCTTTCATTTTCTTTTCTCCCTCATTCTCTTTTCTTGCTCTTTTCTTTTTGCCTTTTCCTCCCTTCCTTTCTCTTCCTTCCAAAGGATGTAGAGATTTCCTTTACCCTCATCTCCTAGAAACAGAGATCAAAGAGTGGCAGTAGCACCAGGACCTTGGCACTGAAAAAAGGCAGATGTATCAGGTGTGGTAGCCTGTAGCTTGGCAAGGGGCCAGCAAAACCACTTCCTGATCAACTGATCAACCACAGTCTTTTTCTCTTCCTCCTCTTCCTCTTCTTCCTCTCTGATATATTTTCTAATTTCTTCCCTGTTTCTCTCCTTCTCTCTCTGTTTCACAGTCTCTCTCTCTCTGTCTCTCTCTCTCTTTGAGGTAATCCAACCCAGAGTCTCTTCAGAGATTTATTCCAATGAAACTGAGGGACAGCAGAGTGGGGTTTTTCTCCTCTATAAAACCCCATGCACGGATCACAACTCAGCAGTCACCGGGGGGTTCTCTTACTTCCCTTCTCCCTTAGGAATCAGAGGATTTGAGCAGCTGGTCAGGCCTGCCTCGGTGAATGACTGAGTAGCTACTCTTGTGCTGTCCAGTGGAGCTTGCCTTGAGAGCAAAACCCACTAACATGGGATCTGGAAGCTATCAGAGAAGAAATTGGATTCATGGATATTTTTCCCCACAGTCGTCCATCACCAGGGATTTTTGTGTTTGAGGCATGTTGCAGAGACTCTGGCAAGCTGCTGTATATCAACCATGAATCAGTTTTTCACATGCTGTAATAATCTAAAGGCAAACAACCCCTGAAATCTACATACCAGGATTTTTCTTGTTCTCATTTGTCCTTTGGTGCCAAAATAATTAAAACAAAAACCTGAAAGGCAAGACAAATTGAGTACTCTCTATTTTAGAAAGGCCTGGCTTACTTGAATGTATGTCTGTGACCACAGGATAGGGTGTGCATATTTAGGTAATGACAATGAACTCAAGTAATGCCACTTGAACTGTGTTGGCTACCTATTATGTTTCAGGAACTATTTTAACATATCTGTATATCTATATCTATATCTATATCTATATAGATATAGATAGATAGATATAGATAGATAGATATATAGATATATATTTATATTTTATAAATGTGTGTATCTATATACACACATACAAAAAAACTTGGTTCTTTATATATGTTAAACTAAGAGAAATAAAGAAATTCTGCTTATGTGTCATGGACTGAATGTTTGTGTGCCCCCAAAATTCATACGTTGAACCCCAAATCCCTGTGATGGCATTTGTGGGAGGGGAGTCTTTGAGAGGTAATTAGGTCATGATGGGGGGAGTGCCCTCACAAGAGGAGATGTAAGAGAGAAGATATCGCACTGCCATATGAGGACATAGAGAAGTGTCAGTCTGCAACCAGAACAAGAGCCCTCACCAGGAAACAAACTGGCCAACACCTTGATCTTGAACTCTCCAGCCCCCAGAACTATGAGAAATGAATGTTTTTTGTCTATGGTATTTGTTATAGCAGACTAAGCTGACTAAAA
Source organism: Loris lydekkerianus (assembly GCA_963574355.1). Taxonomy (NCBI): domain Eukaryota; kingdom Metazoa; phylum Chordata; class Mammalia; order Primates; family Lorisidae; genus Loris; species Loris lydekkerianus. The sequence goes on along the minus strand of CAUYPK010089691.1, from coordinate 36,743 downwards.
CACTGAGTCAAAAGAGATGTGATACTTCAAAAGCATGTTAGGTTAACAGGATGAAGAAAATAAATACAGTCTTCTGCTTCAAGAGACATTCAGTTAAGGAACACAGAAAGCTTTATTATGAATATTATTACAAGGCAATTTGCAATAATACTCAGAAAAAGGCACTACTGTATATTAGAAGTTGGGGCTCAGCACCTGTAGCTCAGCAGCTAGAGCTCCAGCCACATACACTGGAGCTGATGGATTTGAATCCAGCCTGGGCCTGCCAAACAACAATGACAACTACAATGGAAAAAAAAAAAAAAAATAGCCGGGCACTGTGGTGTGAGTCCATAGTCTCAGCTACTTGGGAGGCTGAGGCAAGAGAATTGCTTAAGCCCAAGAGTTTGAGGTTGCTGTGAGCTGTGACACCATAGAATGCTACCAAGAGTGACATAGTGAGACTCTGTCTAAAAAAAAAAAAAAAGAAAAAAGAAAAGAAAAAAGAAGTTAGAAAATATGCAGTGCAGTCCTAGAATTCGTTAACATTCTCAATCATGTCAGCCACAGAAGAGTGTTAGAAAATTGCAAGAGAAAAGACAAAACCTGAAAGGCAAGACCTGTTGGGTTTCTAAGTCCTACAGTTCCTAAAAGATATAGTCCAGGACAAGCACCAACCAGCCCCTCTGTCAGCCCCTTGAATGCTGGTAGTCCTCTGAGTTTTTATGTTCAGCCTCCCTCCATTCTCATCATACATCTTCTCTCTAGATGATCTCATCCTCTCCGATGATTTTTACTGTCCTTTGGTGTTTTCCAAATCTAAATCTCCTGCTCGACATCCCACGGGATCTTGAGATTCATATATCAAAAACTGTCCACTTGGATATCCCACAACCATCCGAAACTTGAGATGTCGAAAACTAAACTCATCACTTTTCTCCTAGAATCAGTTGTCCATTCTTTCTCTTAGTTGGTGAGACCAAAATTCACTTGTTAATAAGGCCAAAGATCCTGAGAGTCTTCCTCGACTCCTTTTTCTTCAACCACCATATCAAATCCATTACCAAGTCCTGCCAGTTTTAATTCCCTAATCACTACCCTCCTTTCTAGTGCCCCTGCCTTGCCTTTGTCCATGAACTTATTGTCTCTAATATGGTTTTCCTTCTTCTGGTGTTGCCTCTTCTAATACCACCCCCTCCAATCCTACCCTCTATGCAGTCTGCTAGGCACAAGTTTGTATCTGGGAGGCTGGTTCCTTATTAAATCATTTCAATGGCTCCCTTTCACCCACTAGAGTATGTCCAAACTCCTTGGCATGGCATACAAGGGTCTCTTAACCTGGATCTCTGCCTTCCTCTCTAGCTCCATCCCTCGCCACCTACCCTTGATGCACTTTCCTTTCCAGCAACACTGAAATACTTGTAGCACCTCCCATATCCCATGCCGCTGCAGACCTTTGTGCCTTCACTCCTGTTATTCCTGCTACTGGAATGACAATCCTATTTCTATCCTTTCTTTGCCTGGATAACTCTTCTTTACCCCTCAAAACTTAGTTCCAGGACTCCCTCTTACAGGTGGCTATTCCTGACTCCCCACCTCAACAATGTTTTCTCTCTGTGCTCCTCTGGTGCCCTGTCTGTGTGTCTGTCACAGAACATACCACACTGTGTTGTAATTGTTGGTTGGCCTTTGATCTGGGGCCTGGCTTCTACACTGTATTGTGGGTTCCTTGAGGGAAGAGTGGGGACTAAGTCGCAACTCCTGACATGCACTATATGTTCAACTGATTTTGAATAAAGGAATGCAAGAGCTCTACTTTTTAACATTCCCTTTGAATTACTCTATTTCCACTGCTGCTATGTTAGTACAGACCTTTATTATCCCTCCCTGTGCACAGATTGAACACAAAGCCTTTGATGATTATCTAAAGGGTAATGTGCAAAGTCCTTAGCATTGCATACCCAAACCGGTTGCAACCAAACTTCAGGCCTATTTCCTACCAATACCTACCCTGCTGACATCCATACTCCAGCTATGCTCAACGAGCTTGCCTTTGCACATTCTCTGCCCCTCTTAATAAACTCTTATTCACCCTTAAGAGCCCACCTTAAATGTGCCCTCCTCTGTGCTGCCTTTCCTAAATTTCCCCCACGCAGTTAGTTGCATACATCTTTGCACTCCTATTGCTCCTGTCTCTTATAGCACTTTTATGCTCAGTTATAGTCATCTACTTACCTTCTCCTAGCCTCAGTTTCCTTATCTGGAAAATCAGGCACAAGAACAGCTTCTATTTTATGGGGTAGTTGTAAGAAGTCATGGATACATAGCACAGACAGCACCAAATAAGTAGTAGCTAATATCATTTGAGTTCTCAATATGTGCCAGGCATTTTACATGTAGGGACTCCATTCATTGTCCTCATGTGAGGTAGGTACAACTATTGCCTCCATATTCTAAATGAGGACACAGTGATTTGGAGGAAGCTGAAATGACTTGCCCAAGCTCACACAGTAAGTGGAACATCTGATTGAACCTACATGGCCTGGTGCTCTTAACCACTATTCATCTGTGTTCGCTTTTCTCATCCCTATTACGCGTGAACTGTTCCAGGACTGAGACTACTTCTGCTTTCATTCAAAAGCTAGACTCACAGTCCCTAACCCTCTCATGTCTGCTCAGGACAAGAGACAGAGATGCAGGTTTTCCAGCCCACAATTGGCACTTTCTCTCTCCTCCCTGGATTGCCCCCTGCTATTCAGCCACCTTGCCCTAAAACAATATGCTTTACCTTTCAAAGCCTGTCTTTTTACCCCTTTCTACTGCTTCAATGCCTTTCATGCATTCCAGATCTACTTGAGGAGGCCTGAGCACCCCTCAGGTGGACAGAATATGGCTCTGTGTTGCATAAAGTTTTCAATCAATGTTCATTAATTGTTCGGGGCACAGTGTTATAATGCTTATATGCAGAACTGCAAAAACACCACCCGGGCTGCTATTCTGCTTTGATAAGTCCAGGCCACAATCTGAGAACTACATGTACCCATTCAATTCTACAAATATCCCAGTCTATCCCAGAGGTATGAAATGTTGCTATTGTTTTGCAGTCTTAAAAAAGAGAATAGCATATGAAGTAACTAGCCAGCATGGTAGCTCGAGAAATTCTATATAGGGAAGCCACACCCACCCTCCTCCCATGTTATCTTTTACAGTTCATATTTATATTCTCTATGTGAAGAGGCTTGGTAGGGCTGGTGAAGATGAATGGATTTGTCTGGAAGGCGTGTTTGTAGAGAAAGCACACTTTCTGTCAGCTTATTTGGGATAATGATTAATTCGGGCTAATACCCCCCTTCCCCAAGCCACATGGCATTACAGAGAGAACGGCTCATGGGCACATACTGAGCCTTGGATATAAGATAGCTTAGAAATTTTCATTTCTTGGCCCTGATTGCTGGGTTCCGGAGAACCTAGTTCTACCACCCTTTCCAGATACCTACTAATTTGGGAGAAGATGAAAACACTTTGCTGGTGAGAAATCCCAATTCGAAAGATAAGGGAATCAAGGGAAGGAAGGAAGGGGAAAGAGTAAGACAGGAGCCAGGAAGAAGGAAATCACACCCACGCTGGAGTCAAGGCAAGGCTTGTAGTTTCCACTAAGAAACCAAAAAGCTCATAACAGGAAGAAAGAGGTGAGTTGCAATCCAAAAAGCAATCAACTCCCTGACATTTTATTTATTTTTACCTGGGGAAAGTGGTGTGGGGAGAGGTGTTCAGCTCCCAGGCTGACCCAGCAGCTGCAGCTGCTACAAAGGAAGTGGGTGTTTGCAGGAGGGGGACAGGGGACCAGGATAGGGGGCTGGCATACTCCTCGCTCCCAACGGAGGCCCTGAGATTCTGAAGGAAGGAACCTGAGACTGTGTGAAGCCCAAGAGAGAGAAGGTATTTTCCAGCCCGGCTTAAAAGGAAGCCTCTCTCCAAGGACATAAAATCTATCCCAGTCTTGACCTGAAAACTCAGAGGAAACCTCCCCATCCCCACTGCCTTTAGACTGCCCTGTTGCCTTGGTCATTTTAAGTGCAATGAAGACAATGGAGTTGCAGAGGAGAAGGAGGAAGAGGAGAGAAGAGAAATAAACTGTGTCAATAACAAACATATATAAAATTAACAGAAAATAAGACTTTCTTGCGCTTTTCCCCTGAGCTATAGCATCTGGTTTCATTTCTCTTTCTAGAAGGAAAAAAGGAGGGAGGGAGGGAGGGGAGAGAGAGGGAGAAGAGAGGAAAGAAGAAGAGAGCGAGAAAGAAAAGAAAGAAAGAAAGGGTGGGGGTTGGTGACTACAGGGCATATGTTTTCAATGAAATCTTTTCGAACATGCTCAGGCAGCTGGAAGCTTGAGCCCTGAGTGGAACTCTTACTGCTGATGGAGCCAGCACCGCCCTGGCATGAGGGTATACAGGATGCTACATGGTCCTGAGCAAGTCACGTCACTTTCTGTCCCAGCTTCTGCCTCACTAGAAAGGCTAGTGAGAGTTTCAAAAAAAGTAACAGGAAAATATACCCTGAGAAGCGTAACAATCGCAGTAACAGTTCCTGGAAGCTTTGCTGTGCTTTACCTGCATTTTCTTATTCAATTCCTATAACACCTGATGTGGTGAGTGTCATTATTGCCTCATTTTATAGAGGAAAAATCTAGATTACACAGCAGCTGGCTTGTGAACACCCATAGGCAGTAATTGGAAGGTTTTGAACCCGGCTCTGATTGCCTCCAGAACTTTTAACACCTAGATTACAGAAGTTAAGATTGTTGGTGTTGTTATTAAATTGTACCCTTCATGGGACATTTTTTTTTTTTTTTCTGGAGGAAATCTTCAATTCGAATATGGTTTTCTTTGCTAAGTTTGAGGGACTAGAGCATTTCCCATCTGTTAAATGGGAATCGAGAGAGGGGGACATTTGATGCCAGGGCCCAAATTCCAGACTTATAACTGAGGCAAGTGACACCTCCCATTCAGTCTGGAGTTCGTAAAGTCAGGTGTGAAGAAAGCCCTCCTCCTCACATTCTCTGGGAGGGCTTTGACATTTCGAAAACAGCACTTGCTGTTTCAAATTGAGATCACACTCATTCTAGCTGGTTCAGTATCCTAACCCAGATCTACCATCTCCTCATCTCCATTTTTTTTTTTTTTTTAGAGACAGAGTTTCACTCTGTTGCCCTACGTAGAGTACTGTGGCATCACAGCTCACAGCAACCTCCAGCTCTTGGGCTTAAGCAATTCTCTTGCCTCAGCTTCCCAGTAGCTGGGTCCTCATGTCCTTTTTATGAATGCCTACCGAGTAGGTTCCAATACTTCGCTTAATAGAATCCCCCAAAGAAACAAACACTTAAAGGTGCATAGAGATCATTCCAGCTGTGAAAGATGTTGAAATATTGGAATGGGCAACTAAAAAGGGGGAATTGAATCTGAAAGGCTTTAAGAACAGGAGGATTATGTCTGTAATCCCAGCATTCTGGGAGGCCGAGGCGGGTGGATCGCTTAAGCTCAGGAGTTTGAGACCAGCCTGAGCAAGAGCAAGAAACCATGTCTCTTAAAAATAGAAAAATTAGCCAGTGTTGTGGCAGAGGCCTGTAGTCCCAGCTACTTCGGAGGCTGAGGCAGGAGGATTGCTTGAACCCCAGGAGTTTGAGGTTATTGTGAGCTAGGCTGATGCCACAGCACCCCAGCCTGGGCAACAGAGTGAGACTCTGTTCCCCTATTCCTGCTCCCGAAAAAGGAACAGGAGGATCTCAGAAGCCTGAGCCAGTCAAGGGCCACTCCTGCTAAGAGGCAGAGGAATGAACAAGCTTGCCTTTTAAACTTCCAGCACCCTTACTCCAACCAAGCTGGCTCAGGAGAGTGACCTCAGAGGCTTAGATTGCAAATTCATCTAGCCTAAATACGTCCTCTGCAAAATGAAGACACTTGCATGTTTGGATGGCTTGAGTGTTTTAATCTTTCTGTATGCCTATAAGACTCATAGCCTGTCACTGAAGAGCGCCACCTACCAGCTGCTTCCAATCGCAGCCTCCTGTTAATAAAATCCAGAGCTCACAGGCCTGGGAACATATCCACTGGATATGGTACAACTGAAAGGTTTCTGGAGCCAAGGATGGGATACCTGAGTTCTACTTGGAGCTTTGCCTGTCTCTAGCAGTATGAATGTGAGAAAATCACTTGCTTATGAGCCAAGGGGATTAATCATATTTGCATGGTATACCTCACGGCTGTAGCCTGGGGCACTGGGAGAGAGAGAGTATACATATAAATTTCAGTAGATAGTTCCACAGGCCATACCTTGACTATACCTTATAAAATCAGAGAAGAAAAAAAGAAAAGCATTCTGAAAATATTGCAGGAATATTTTAACAAAAGAATGTTACTATTTTTCATGGGCATTTCATGTTGTTTCTTGAATAACTGGATTTTGTCTTTGTCTGTACTGAAACAAGTGAGTCCTCTTCACTTCCTAAATCTGAAACGTGTGTCAGAGTGTCTGCTGAGAGAACTTAAGGATCAGACCACAGCCACCAGAGAGACATGTGACCAGCCAGGAAATCACCCTGGAAAGTCAAACTACAACTCTCTTTTCTGGCTATGGCTTGGCAAGTAAATATAAAAAGGGAGTGAGAGAAATGGGAGACAAAAACAGATGAAGGAACAGAAGGCAGGAGACAGCTGAGACAAAGAGCAGAAAGGCAAGGTGAAGTGCAGAGTTGAAGAAATCCAGCTTGGAGTCTCAGGTTTTAACATATCTAGCAGATGCTTGACCTTGAAGCAGACATGGGAGGGATGTATGGATTTTTTATTTCCTCTGTGAAAAAGACAAAATAAGCATTTAGGTTACATGAAGCTAGCTTGCGATACTTTAGTCATCAATGCTTGTCTTAGTACAGACACCAAAAAGGTGTTTTTCTCCTGTCAACTGACTATGTTCCTACTCCAAGTCTTTCCCATGACCTAAGCTATGCGTCTCTCCAAAAGTATTGGAAGTACTAAGCAGGAACCAGGGGTGGGAGTGGGGGCAGTGGGAGCGGAGCAGAGAGGGATTCAGAACAGATGCAAATTGGATAAGAGGAGAATTCTTGGGCTCTACAAGGATTCACTGAACTAAGGCAGACCTAGCCTTGAATCTTGATTCCATCATTTACCAGATATGTGACCTTGAACCTGTTGCTGCCACTCTTTGAGCCTCATTGTCTTACCAGTAATGTAAACGTAATAATAGCCTCTGTCTCTTAATGTTATTGTGAAGATTGAATGAGTTAGGGCCAGTAAAAAGCCGGGTGCAGAGCCCAAGACATAGATAGTAGGCACTCGATATGTGCTTAATGTTACTATAATAATCTGGTATGAGAAAGAGCTGACCCCTGAGCCATCTTTTGCAGAAATGCCCCCATCTTATTCAGAGTAATTGCTAGAAACAGACGAGCCTGTACCCTCCACACTTTCTCAGATGCTTTCTCAAAATACTGAAGAGATTTTTCTTTTCTTAATCTCTCTTCCGCCTTCGTGCCCTCTCCAGCTCTCTCACGCTCTCTCTCTCTCTCCACACACCCCTCCTCCTGGATCATCACCAAAGTAGCCCCCTATGCTCCAAATAGATAAAAAGATGCGGCGGTACTCCGGCCCTGCTGCATTTGAAGCTGGGTAGACGTGCCCAAGGGGACAATATTGCTTTTGTTTCTCATATACTAGAATATCTCATGAATCCTTAAGTGGTCATTCCAGCGCCTCTTCAGTCCGCTCTTAGCTACTTCAGCTGGGCTCTCAGGAACCTAACAGTGCCACCTTTAAGGCCTCTCTCACAATTCTGACACCTGCATCCTGGTTCCTATAGAAACTCTTTCCCTCTTCTCAATGTATGTGGTGTTGAGAAAACCCATAGGATGAATAGAGAAGGCAGAATCATAATGTTAATGGGACTTTAGACATGCAAATGTGTGCCCCCCCTCCCCCGTGTGTGGATGAGCTGAACAAAGTCTATGGGGGGGACAGGAATGGACAAGTGCCATCAGAGCCCCAGATGTGTAATGCTGGGACGAGAGGGAACCTAGAAATGATGAAAGGGAACACAAGGCTTATTTAGAAAAATGAGACATTTGAAGGGCCCAGTGAGAGGTGTGTAAATGGACAGACAGCATGAGAAAGTGGGAGGAAGTCTAAGGATGCATAGATCAGAGAATTCTCGAAAGCCATAGGGCAGGCAAAGAGGAGGCTGAGTGGGAAACTGCTAGCGGCTGGGAACTTTGTGCTCAAAGAACTCTAAGAGAAGAAAACTATGGGAGTCTTGTTTGATCAGGCTGCCAGGTACACTCAGGGCATTTTTCACCCAGCACCAAAGGGCCTACCTAGGAATCAGACCAAAAGGTTCTTGCCTCCCACTGATAAATTAAGTTAGTCTGTGAACCTGGCTTTGCCCGTCTGGGTAGTCTTTGAACTTTGAATTTCTTCCCACTATAATAACGCATTTCAAACAGCTAACTGAAAGTTCTGGCAAAGAGGACCATAAAAGACTGAAAGGACATCAGCCTACATCAGAGTTTATGCCCTAATAGTTTGCTCTCCTCTTAATGATGTTTTCTAAACTGTCCCCTCAGAGAATACAGTGTTCCGTGAAAGTCAGAATATTTTGCCACTAAAGTTGAAATAATGTGTTTTCTCCAAATTTTTCAAGGAAAAGCAATAAATGAAAGGATAGAATGTACCACCATATTTTTTTTTTTTTTTTGAAACCCTTGGTTCCTGCTCCCACATGCCTATACTAGAATATAAAAGTTAGTGTATGATTTAGCATAGAGTTATATTTATAGATATTCTGTGATTTAAATCTGAATGTTTCATGATATTCTACAAAGAACTCTGTGATTTCCCATACCGTGTCACTGGAACCAGTTTGGAAGCTCTAGAATTAAGGACTGGGGTCATGACCATTATTTTGCACAATGAGTCTCTCACTTTCATTTTTGCTCCTTTCCAACTCATTCACTCATCCCCCCCCCCCCACCGCCACAAAGTAGCAAGAATGATCTTTCAGATATGTCAACTAGATCTCATCTTTTCACACTTTTAGATTCATTAGTGGCCTCCTGTTGCTTTTCAGCTGAAACCCAGACTCCTGAGCATGGCCCACAAGTCCCGTATGAGCTGACCCCTGCTCTCTTTTCCAACCTCATTTTGTCCCACTGTCCTGCTTGCCACAATATTCCAGTGACACGGGCATCTCAATTCCTCAAATATGCCAGGCTGGAGTCTATCTCAGCTTACTTGTACATTATACTGTTCCTTCTGCAATGTCATTTCTCTGTGCGGTAGGCAGAATTGGGGCCCCCATAACCTTTTCCCCCAGCATCACACCATTGTCATGTTACACTACACAACAAAAGGGGTTGTGCAGATGGAATTCAGGTTACTAATAAACTAACCTTCAGATTGAAATTTTGTTTTGGATTAGCTAGGTAGGCCCATTATAATTACAGGAGGCCTTGGAAGCAGAGAGATGTAGCAGAAAGGAAGTCAGAGAGATTTGAAGCATGAGAAGGTCTCCAGACACCCTTGCTGGCTTAAAGATGGAAGGGGCCATGTGGAGAATGCAAAAAGGAAATGAGCTTGGAAGTAGATTCCTCCCACAGAGACTCTAGCAAGGAATGCAGCCAGCCTACATTTGATTTTGGCCTTGGAGACCCTAAGCGGGGAACCTACCCCAGCTGCACTGTGCCTGCACTGCTGCCTCATGGAAACTATGAGATAATAAATCAGGGTTGTCTTAATTCACTGACTTTGTGGTGATTTGTTATGGCAGCAGTAGAAATCTATTATACCATCCTTCCCTTTTCATGATTATCTCCTTTCCATCTTTTGGCTTTTAGCTTAAAACATTACCAGATTGATAGGCCCTGCCCTGACCATCTTGCTCAAAAATGAGTCTCCTCTCCTCTCCCCCAACCCCGTTATTCTCTTTCTCAGTCCTCTTTGTTTTCTTCATGATGCTTATCAGAATTTTGCCTATTTTATTTATTTGACTTTTGAACTGTTTTTTTTTTTTTTTTTTGCCTGTCTCTCCCACCAAATTGCCATGAGACAAGGGGCCCCATCTGTCTTGGCTCTCCGTCTTAGTCTCATTGCCAGCACAGTGGATCACATATAATAGATACTTAATAGAAATGTGTTGGGCAGTGCCTGTGGCTCAAAGGAGTAGGGCGCCGGCCCCAGATACCAGAGGTGGCGGGTTCAAACCCAGCCCCAGCCAGAAACTGCAAAAAAAAAAAAAAAAGAAATGTGTTGAATGAATGAATGAATGAATAGTGCCTGAAAAAGTGATATTCACAGTACAAACCACTGGAATGTAAGCTCCATGACAGCAGGGATTTTTGTTCACTGGGTTATAGAAGAATGGCTGAGGCACTCAGTAAGTATCTGGCAAATGAATTAATGTTTGTTGAGCCCCTATTTTGTGCCAGGAACATGTTTTACACGTCCTACCTTATTAGATCCTCACAATACCACTTCAAGATGGGTGCTATTAGTTTCTCTATTGTACAGACGCTGCTCAGAGTGGTTAAGCACACTGTTTAAGGCCACACTGCTAATAAGTGGTAGAGTCAGAATTCAGACCCAGGCTTTTCTGCAAGTTTGTGCCTCTTTCACTATATGTTACTGCCTCCCAAGTATTAACAGAACCCATTACCCTCTGGCCCTATAAAAGCTTTACAATTGGTTAAAAAAAAAAAATAGATATCTTGGCTTCCACATGAAACTTCACATACAAGTTTAAGAAATTCACAGAGCCTACCCATAAACCTCAGGTTAACATGAAGCATTTTATCTGTATTAAAGAACGTTCAGGCCGTAATAGAGATTAACTGGGATGTACCAGATAAGCTTCAGGTACCCTTCTGGTTATTCTAGTTCTTAGATGGACATTCTTTTTTTTTTTTTTTTTTTTCTTTTTTTGATAATATCCTTCAATAAAAGCTGAGAGATGGACATTCTTGAAGGAAAAAAAAAAAAAATCTTCAGGCCTCCAAGATGTCAGGCATTGAAGAGGCCAGTATTTTAGGGATGCAGCTCTGTCTAGTATCTTCAGCAACTGAAAACCATGTCAGTGTCCAGCTCTGGCTGTAGCAGTTCTTCTGGTGGTACCTAATCTCCCAAGTATTTGTGAAGTCACCAGAGATTTGAGAATAGCATGAAGCCAGAGGCAAAAGGCCAGGAACACAATCTCTCCACAGAGCTGTGAACCCTGAGGTAGGGCAGGCTTGCTGGCTCAGGGTCTGAGACTGGTGGCAGCTTCTCTTTTACCAAAAGCCTCCACCCAGCCCTGGTGCTCAAGAGTTTGCCTATCCCTCTCTGAGCACTATTTCATTGAAACCAAGTATTTATGTTTCCTCACTGCTTTGTGTAACACTTGAAATTCCTTCCAGAAGGATTGTGGCCAAGAAAGAGCCATGAATGAAGTTGGAGATAAGACCTTAAGGCTTGATTCATGCAGATGAGTTTCTGAAAATGCTTACATCCTTCAGTTGTTGGGCAGCAGCTGTTGGCTTCTCTCTTCCAACTTCCCTGTCATCACCCCCAGACTTGTCTGGGCTCCTCTGGTGCCCACAGCCCAGGAATGCCACTCTCCCTTGCCCTGGTCTCCAGTCCCCTTCCTCATAGTGTGTCATTATGACAGCAACAGGCTTTCAGGCCTGGATTTCTGCAACTGAAACTACCCTGGGACAGACCACAGGGAGAGTACCAGCCACCACCACCCCAGTTCACAGGCAAGGATTGCTTGTCCTCCGCAATACCACCCACCCTGAAGCCTGTGTTCTCTTAAGAATCTGGGAACTTTCCAGATAAATCCCCTCCCCTTTTCTAAATGGCTTCTTTGCATCCCATAAGGCTTGCCTGGAGTTTTTATCTTCCATTCTGCAAAGGAAATAGCATCGTGGCTAAAGGTCCAGGCCTTAGAGCCACGCTGTCTAGGATTAGATACTACTATGCCACTTGCTAGCTAAATGTGTGGCCTGTGGCCAGTTACCTAACCTCTCTGGATCTTTTTCTTTATCTGTAGAATAGGGATAAAAACGATAGTCCTGAACTACTTGGTGGTATAAGGATTCCAATAAATACAAGTAGAGCACTTAGAGCATCGCGTGGCTCATAGTTAGGATGAAATGAATGCTAGCTATTATTCTTTACCTGTTCTAGGGGGTAAACTATCATTTTGTGTGTCCAAAAGCACAAACAGACACCTTGACTACTGCTATGTCATCACAATGTCCGATACAAATCAATGTGTGATGGCCCTAACTTGGGGTTCTGCAATGCCCCACCTTGATGATCATAATCAAGGTGATGATCATAATCAAGTAACAGATGTTACTTACTGAGCACTTACTACGTCTCAGGCACTGCCCTAAAACACTTTACATGCATTATTTCATCTAGTCTTCACTAGAAACCTAAGAGGTGGATGCTGTTATTTTCTTCATCAAAGCCCAGAGAGATTAAATAACTGTATAATGTAAAACTTAAGTCAGTTTTGTGCAAAGGTTAATTATTATAGTTTTGGGCAATAATAGAATGCCCTGTGGAGGAGACAGAACTCCGATTTGACTTTGAATCCCATCATAGAATTAGGATAAGCAGAGGGAACGAGGGAGGGAAATTCCAAGTAGAGGAAACCAGAAAAGTGGAAGCTAGAAATTAGTCTGGTGTGTGGAATAAAGAGAAGAGACTGTTCTGACTGCTCCAGAGGCCACAGAATAGAGAAAGGCAAGAACTTGAGCCGATGAAATCATCCTTCCCACCTCACAGACTGAACAACTGAGCCATGGCACTGGGACAACACTGCTCAGTGACTCCGACCTAAAAGCAGCAATCATTTGGTGTCCTGCCCTACTCCATCCACTTTGTATGATTATGTTTCTATATCATCCCTCGCGCCCCTCCCCCAAATAGCTCCATGGCCACGTGGTATATTGTCAATTTCCAAGGTCACAATCTCCACTTCTCAGGCAGGCTGTCGCTTGTGTCTCCCTTTGGGTGCCCCACTGAGGTATGTGAGATGAGGAGAATGGGCCTTGTGAGGCTGACCTAACTTGGTCCATCCCCTAACTTAGGATTCCAAAGCAGTTCAAATCTACTCCAGAACCTTACTATAGCCTATACCTTCCCTCATCTAAATCTCCTGCTTCACTGCTGACTTGTGGAAAGAGCTCTTTAAGAAAAAAAAAATAATAATAATAACATTTCTCTTTTGCTATAAAAGCTTGTGAATCTCTCAGCCATGTCACACTATTGGTGGAACCCTGTGGCAGTGTATGGGAGCAGGAAAGAAGAGTAATATGAATTAGGTTTCAAAAAAAGGAGATACAGCCAGAACAATTTTCTCCAGACAAGGAAGGGTTAATGGCAGCACAGTGTTTTAGATTGCAAGCAAAATAACAATGAAAAGAAAAGCTTCTCCTCAGTTTCCTCTTTCCCTCCCTTCCTCTTTCCCTTCTTTCTTTCCTTCCTTCCCTCCATCCCTCCCTCCCTTCCTTCTTTCCTCCCTTCCTCTCTTCCTCTCTTCCTCCCCTCCTCAAAAATGAGAACATTGCATACAGGAGAGTGTCTACTTCCCCACTGCCCTCATCTCCCCCCCTCTCAACACACTTGACAGTTGGAGGCCCATTCTCTTGGAGTGATGAATCACATCTTGACAGGAATGAGAGGCCAGCAGGATATGAGAATTCTATCTTCTCCCTTGAGTCTGAAATGCATACTCAGATGTTGCCATGGTAACACACTGGTACTAGGGCTCCGATCTACACAAGCCAGCCCTATGCTTCTCTGGTGACCACCCAGTTCCACAGGATTCTATGTTTTGTTTCACCTTTCCTAGATGTCAGTAGCATACTGGCATCTTATCAGCTCACAAACTAGTCTGGGAGATGACTGTATCATCAGTAAACACGGGGTGGGGGGTGGGGGGAAAGAGGAGGCTAAAACTGGACGGTAAGGTGGAAGACTGGGTTTTATTTGGAGATCCGCGCCAGCAAACTATGTAACTTGGCAAGATTTTTCACCTCCTGTGACCTTATGTTTCCTTTCTAGCATTTCAGGGAGATGGACTGGTTGATTTCCAAAGGCTTTTCTCTCTCCCAAATGATTCTTTGCATATCTTTTTCTTTTTCTTTTCTTTTTTTTTTTTAACATGCACAGAAACATCAGTGGTAACTGTTTCTAGAGTTGGGGTTCTGAGAATTTTTTTAAAGTGACTGTTTAATGAAAAGCCTATGAAGGAAGTCAAAGAAAGGAAATAAATGAATTAGGGATGGGTAGAAGACAAATGGTAACTTCCTACTTTCCGGTCTGGTGGGTAGCTGTATTCAATGAGGGCACACTCAAGGTCAAATGTAAGTGGGAAATGGAGCCATCTTTATTCTTCCACCCTTCGTACCTTCAATGTAGGTGATATCTTTCTCCTCACTCAGTGTCCCAAGTTTCTAGCTAACAGTAGTTTATCTTGCTTTCTTGCCTTTATGTGGACCGCCTTCCCCATCTGAACTCCCTGTCATCTACCGACCAAATCTTATGTACATGTAAAGTCTAGTTCAAGCCCTGTCACTCCCACAAAGGATCTCTCTGTCTCTTTTAGGCTACTGGGACCCCTCATGGTCTTATGGCTCTTGGGATATGCACCTCTTAATTCTTTCCATAGACTGCTCTCTCATCTTAGCTACTTGCATTTTTATTGTTTTAAATGTACTTTCTTTTTTGCATTTAATTACTTTCATATTGATTTTTTTTTTTTTTTTTTTTTTTGCCTGGGCCGGGTTTGAACCCACCACCTCCGGTATATGAGGCCAGCGCCCTACTCCGTTGAGCCACAGGTGCCGCCCACTTTCATATTGATTTTAAATATGAAGAGATATAAAGAAGAAAACAGAAATGGACCATAACCCTCTTTCTACCTCTGTTGACTTTTTATAGAAAGGTAACACATGGGAGAAGTGGGAATGGGGGGATGTTGGCCAAAGGATGCAAATTTCAGTTAGAACAGAGGAATAAGTTCAACAGATCTATTGTATAACATGGTGACTGTAGTTAATAACATTGTATTGTAAACTTGACAATTGCTGAGCAAGTAAATTGTAAGTGTTCTCACTGCCCCCTGAAAATGAGAAGTATGTGAGGTAATGTATATGTTAATTCGCTCAATTTAGCCATGCCATAATGTATACATATTTCAAAACATGTTGCACTCTATAAATATACATATTTTTGTCAATTTAAAATTTTTAAATAGCTAAAGATAATACGTATGTGAGGTTAGACGATTCAAACTGTAGAAAGATACCAGAGGAAAAATAAAAGCCTCTCCACACCATCCCTAGTCCCTTTCCTAGGGATTACTGTAAAATATCTTGTGTGGTATCATCCAGAAAAAAAGAAAACAACATATACCCACATGCATAGATGGATCTGTTCTAGGCATAATCTCTTATCCCAAACCCTGAGGTCAGAACTGTGTTGGAATTCAACATTTTTAGGTTTTTAACATGGTGATAGAAGGTCTATGACATTCAGTATGTCATTAACTCAATGGGGTTTGGGACAGCAAAGAAATAAATGATAAATGTTCAATATTAAATATATTAGAATGTATTAGAGTGAATATTCACTGCATGTGGGATAAGCGAAGACTACATGTCTGATGACGATTATAAATAGCCACATGTCAATTAACTTCCAGTTTTTTCCCTACGTGAGTTTGTGCCAGATTTTGAAAACTAAAATTATTTTCAGAGCTTTTAAAGAAATGAAGATAAGGGATTGTCTTCATAGTCTCTTTTTCGCAAACTCACACACAGACGCAAACACACGCGCTCACAAAGAAGGTACTGTACACACTGTTCTGTCCTTGCTTCTTTGTCCCCTGAATCACATATCCTAGCGATGTTTTTGTATCAGCCCATCCAGATGTGATTCTTTTCGATGTTCCCCCAACATTCTAAAGTATGACTATGGCAATAGTGACTTAACAAGTCTCCTGTTGGTTGACTTTTTGGTAATTTCTAGGTTTTTAATCATCTTTTTTTTTTTTTTTTCAGTTTTTGCAGTTTTTGGTCATGGCTGGGTTTGAACCCGCCATCTCCAGCATATGGGGCCAACGCCCTACCCCTTTGAGCTACAGGCACCTCCCGTTTTTGTTCTTTTTTAAAAATTTCACAATATTATGGGAGTACGCATATTTGGGTGTGGAAACAACCCAAGTACCCATTAATATGTGAACAGGTTAATAAAATGTGATGTATGTATACCATATTCTTTCTCTTTTTCCTTCCTTCCTTCCTCCCTTCCTTCCTTCTTTTCCTCCTTGTCCTCTTCCTCCTCTTCTTTTTGCTGTTTGAAAGTCAAAATATCCTTCTTCTTTATATCTCTTGGTGAAATTTGGAAGTATATCTGTAAATGAAATTCTTGCCAGCAGAATTTGGCAACCATTTATGTGTTTGGGTCCTGTCTTTTTGGATAGATTACAAGCCCCAAAGTGCACAGTGTATATCTTTAAATTCTTTATATCTACCTCCAAGCTTTGACATATAATAAGTGCTAGTAAATGCTTGCTAAATTAGTAAAAGTAATAAAGATGATGAAATAAAATAATTAAAATAAAAATAATGGAGATAATGGAAACTCTCATGAAGGCCCTTATACAGATCTTAAAAATCAGGTGAAAATATTTAGCAAGAGCTTAAAAATAGCATATCATTTGACCCTGTAGCTCCACTTCTAGTTACATTTTTCCTAAAGAAAGCATTTAATATATAAATAGAGATTTATGAATAAAATACCAGTTGTAATGTTATTTATAATAGCAAAACGTTTGAGAACGTGTAAATGATTAACAGTACTGGTGCTGGGATGGGAGGTGGGAGAATGAGGGGAATATATATATATACACACACAATTTACAAAAATCATGTTTGCAAAAAATTTTAAGAATATGGAGAAAAATTTGAAATCAAGTAAAAAAAGCAAGATAAAATTCATACATACAATTCTCAACTATGTAAAAGTGTTTTAAAGGCACTGGAATCAAACTAAACCAGAACATGAACTACTATTTCCCCACTGCAGCTAGGTTGAAGAATAATAAAGACTTTTTTTATCTGCTTTTTAGCACTTTTCTATACTACGCATATTACATTTCTACATTAAGTGTGTTGTTTTGATAACCAGGACCAAGATGCATTTTTTAAGTTAGCTAGAAGCAAAAGAGTCCCCTTTCCATGTCCACATAGATGAGGAGACATCTTTTGGTACTTGCTCAGACCTTACCCACCTGGTACCCTGTGGATTCTCGGACAAGGCCCCAGCATGTGTTATTAGCCACAAGATGTGCTCATGGCCAATGTACACATTTTATAAATTCCAACCCAAACCAAATAATGTCTTTCCACCTTTCCCCAGAAAGCTTCTTTCTCCCCCCTCGCCTCCCCTACCCACACCTACTCTTCAGACTCATCCTAATTCAGATCAGTCAAGGTGACTACTTGATGATTTTGACAGTTTTTACATGCTTGGTATTGTCTCCCTAAGGGTAGGCTGGTCTCCCTCTCATGTGCCTGCCCATTCAAAGTTCCCTCAGACCTGGATCACAGTCAATGCCATTTATCAGAAGGAGGATGAGCAAAGAGGTTAACTAGAGAGTCTGCCTGATTTAGGTCATTGTCACCAGCTTTATTTTGCCTGATCAGTCTAAGAGAAGTGTCTTTTTCTGAGTTCTTTATATTTCCCTTGCCTTTGGAGCTTTCATAGAGAGTGGAGACTACCTAGGAAACCAGATCCTTTCCATATCCCACCCCTAACCTTTTAAAATGATGTCCTCAAGCCAGTCTTACCTTTCTCATAGCCATAAGCATATTTCCCCAGAAATTATGCATGGTCACGTGCCTGAAATGGGGAAAGGGACCTCTAAGCCACATGATACCTACCCTGTTAAACCCTTTGGCTCTCTAGGCTAAGGGTCAGCAAACTACAGCCCTTGGGCTAAAACTGCTTGGCAGTCTCTTTTTATGTAGCCTATGAGCTAAGAATATTTTTATGTTTTTTAATGTTTAAAACAGTCAAAAGAAGAAAAATATTTGGGGATCAAGAAAAGTATATAAAATCCAATTACAGTTTTTTGGGAACACAACCACACCACTTAGAAATATCAGTTTGTCTATGGCTGCTTTCCTGCTACTATGGCCAAAGGAAGTGAGTAGTTGTAACAAGGCTGTAGGGTCTACGAAGCCTAACATATTTATAAACTGTCCTTTAACAGAATACATACAGGGACATACAGCAAGGCCCGGCCTGAAACTGCCTCTACCTAGATACAGCCAATGTGGTACCATGCCACTGGCCCGACCCTGTCACTCACCTCTTCCCCCGCCTTCTTTCCCTGCCCCTTCTCCACAATAAAAAATAAATAAATAAAACTCAAAAAAAAAAAATAGACACCTGGGCTATTTCAAGTTCTTAGCTATTACAAGTAAAATCGTTATGAACATTCTTATACAAGTCTTTCTGAAGATAAATGCTTTCATTTCTTTTGGTTAAATACCTACAGAGGAATTGGTAGGTAATGGGGTAATATAATTCTTGATACAGTTGGGTCTAGTTCTATCATTTTGCTGTTTGCCTTCTGTCTGTCCCATGTGTTTTTTATTCCTCTGCTCCTCTTTTCATATCTGCTTCTTTTGAGTTTACTAAATAATTTTTATAATTCAATTTTAACTTCTTTATTGGTTTTTTATGAAATTTTCTTACTTTTTTTAATCACAAATAGGATTCTTTATTTATCATTATTATTGTTATTATTATTTTGAGACAGAACATCAAGCACTCACCATGGGTACAGTGCTGTGGCATTACAGATCACAGCAACCTTCAACTCCTGGGCTTAGGCAATTCTCTTGCCTCAGCCTCCTAAGTAGCTGGGACTACAGGTGCCCACCACATTGCCCAGCTATTTTTTGGTTGTACTTGTCATTGTTTGGCAGGCCCGGGCTGGATTCGAACCTGCCAGCTCTAATGTATGTGGCTGGTGTCTTAGCCACTTGAGCTACAAGTGCCGAGCCTATTTGTCATTATGAAAAGCCTGGATTTTAGACAGATTCTTAGACTGGTGGTTCATATCCATTAGCTCGTTCAACATTAGCACCTGTGTTGTTCCCAGTAGCTTTTCTAGAACTATTATTGTCACCATGAAGCTCCCTGAGTTTTCCCAACTCAAACTTGGCAGGCGAGAATTCTACCACTGAACCACCAATGCTCTTCAACTCAAACTTGGGTTTCTTCAACATTTTTACTTTTCTAACAAAAACATCATAGAGAGGATAAACAGACTGACATGCCTTTTTTATGTCTTTTCCAATGCTAGAATCAATTTATTGACAACTTCTTCCAAGTCATTCGTCTGTACCCCTCTGGTCATGACTTCCATCATTTTCTTCCAGAATTAGCAACCCTGTTGGTGCTGGGCGTAAGAGGTCTTCTGTATCTGATTATTGTGTTTTTTAGTAAAACCAACACAGAAAAGATGAAGCAAATAACCATCAGCAGTCTTAACATCAACATAAGTTTCAATCATAGTCTGCCATTTTTTAACCATAGAACACACTTTAGCACGAGTAAGATCCACGCCATGGAAGTCAGTCAGGCAGTTTTTGCCATGAACATCTTCAGTAACCAGCCTGAATTTTCTAAATGCAACTTAATCATTCTGCAGATCAGCAAGATTCACTATAGTTGCTATGAGCTGTGGCGTCAGGGCACTCTACCCAAGGCAACAGCCCAAGGCTCCAGTCGACAAACACTTTTTAAACCCATAAAGGAGGGCAAACATTTCTAAAGTAATTTGCAAGCCCACCTATGTCCCAGTAGAGTTAATACTTTTAGCTAACATGAAGAAGTTTTGTTCTGTGTTTGCTCATGGAGGCCTCTCTTACAACGTTACAGTACATCTTTGGGGAAATGGAGCTCCATTGATGAACAGATATTTTAGTGGCCACTGTCACAAGCCCAAAGGCCACCAGCTGAAAATGAGTGCATGGGGCCCCCATAATTACTGTGACAAGAGCCATCGTCCATGCTAGGTTTCCTATGGAGTATGAGATAATGGGTTGGATTCAGTCTCCCACACACGATGGAAGTGACACCACGGTGACTAACAACAGGGGTTCATCACACACCTCCTGCTTGCAGGGCTCCATGAATGCTGATTAGACACAGACGGTGCTCAGAGATGGAGGACCAGTCCCACCTCACAGGGACAGGCCACCATGTGGGAGGAGAGGGCAGCTGTACTCACTTCCGAGGCCACATCTTTTTTGTCTCACTAGGCTGATAGTGAATTCTGGCAGCCTTCTGCAAAACATGATTTGCTGTATTAACTCAGCATATTCATTTGTTCTGTCGGTGCTGCTGTTGAAGCCACCGTGAATCAGGGGTCACCACGTGCCATGTCTAAAGGGCGTCCATAATTAGAGAGGCAAACACAAAAAGTGTCAAAAACTACATGCCATTTCTCCAGCTTGTGGTGTCTCTGTAGTCTGAATGGATAGAACCACGTCGTTATTAGCAAAGTGCACTTGGGAAGGATGGGGCTGTGATCATGGGGCCCTGAGGGCCAGCACAGGGCCAGCACAGAGCCAGCCGCTAAGTGGCAGGAGCAGAGCCCTAAAGAAGCCGTGATGGTTGGGTTCCTCCATCCAAGTACCTGAGTGACAAAGAGAAGAGGTTCACTGTGGTATTTCCCATCCTGCTCA
Organism: Loris lydekkerianus; assembly: GCA_963574355.1. NCBI lineage: Eukaryota > Metazoa > Chordata > Mammalia > Primates > Lorisidae > Loris > Loris lydekkerianus. Next base: position 15,940 of record CAUYPK010089691.1, on the reverse strand, counting down.
AAAAGCCAGTGTTTGCTCATACATCTATTCTTCCAACAAATACTTATTGAGGAACTAATATTTCCAGATGCTGCTGTATCCCTGGGACCTACATGAATAATCATGGCAGGAAAAACCCTTCTCTGTGGAATTTACAATCTAGACCTGAGAATATTCAAGTAACAAGTAAAATACAGAGTGTGTGAGATGGTGAAATGTAAGTTTCAAAGGGCACCGATATTTTTAAAGAACATGGGTTAAATTCAGAGCCCTGAATCTTTCTAACTGTGAGAAAGCCTTTTAATTGTCTCAAGCCGCAGTCATTTTATACACAACATGAGCAGTGTAAGGCGCACCCTCTAGGTATTAAGAAGACCACAGTGAGTGTTATGAGTACAGTGAAGCAGCAGATAACTCCAAGTTACTTCCCACACGAGCCTTGCTTTATTTTCAGCCTCTTCCCAAATTTCCCCCTTGGTCACCTCAAAGATACAAAGGAGTATTTTGAAAATGATTTGAATTTTAACTATACATCATCTGTGTTTCATGTTTACATTTTAACAATTCTGGTAAAATTTAGTGTGCCCCTAAAGTATTAACTATGGATACTCAATAAAGAAGATGTTTATGTTGTACAAAAAAGATGTCTGTGAAATTGAAGAGAGAATAAAATCCGACAGCCAAGTTTTCATTGCTCAAAGGATGCGCGTGAGAGCAAAAACACAGTGTTGGTTATTTCATGCAGCTTTTGTTTTTGTTTTGTTTGGTTTCTCTCCTTTCAGACTCTGATACCTTCTGAAGCAAGTGGTCTGCTCAGCTCCCTCTTGGATGTAGTTTCCAGCCTCAGCTTTTTGCTTGCCAAGGGCCAGCACGTCTTTGAATACCTTCCTGAATTTCTTCACGCATTTCAAATCACTGCCTTGCTAGATATGCCTGACTTCCAACAGGTGTGTTGTTTGATCTTTGTCACGGGGGAAATGTTTGAACTTGCCCTCTCTTTGTATTTGTCCCTTTCCGCCATTATGTATCTCCCCACATCTAAAATTTGCATCAGACAACAACATACAGGACCTTTAATAGCTCTGGAGGCAATAGCATAATTAGAGTAAGTCTTGGTTTCTCCCTAACAACTGGATCCCAGAGATACTGTTGATTCACATTCCACTCAGGGCTAGACTGGGATAGTTCATGCACTGTCTACACAGTAAAAAATTACTAACTCAGTTTTTAGCACAAATGAGATTTATTTCAAGGGCCTATTTAACTTAATTCGGAAAGCAGATAGCTTTCTAAGACCTGAAAACCTTTATGTACATATAAATAATTGGCTTACAAATTCTAGATCATTTTGCTGCAAATGCAAACACAAACTTGAATTAGGTGACAAGACTGATATTAGTTTTTGCTTGAACTTTCTTTGCCTGGGATGGAACCAACTGACCACAGACAAGGAGGGGTATGGGATTATCTAGGGTTGGGGGTGCAGGATGAGCAGTGTACTAGTTATGTCTTCAGAGATATCTTGAAGTCAGAATGTCAGCTAGCTGATGGACACTTTGGATAGCTGTCAAATATTCAGGTAACTTGGCAGTATAGACATATATTAAAATTATTGATTAGCCTGAGTTAGTGATATTTTATGGATTAATAATTTATTACTAGACAACAAGAAGTTGTGTGTATGACATTTGTCTTTTTTACCAGGTGTGCTGGTTAGAAAAATCACTGCAATGATTTGAATAGTGTCCCAAGGACAGAAAAGTCTCATTCTAAATTTTCATTCTTTTGATGTGTCAAATATCTTATACATTCAGTTGCAGGAGCGTCTCAACTTTCAAAAGTGTGGGAGGGAATTGTTTTGAGTCACTATGAAGTTGCAATTTATTTTTAAAAAATGTTTCAGGTTTCACAAAATGTCCAGGCTCGAAGTTCAGCCTTCCAGTCTTTCCAGTCTGTGATGAAGATGGTTTGCAAGGACCAAGCATCATTTCTTAGCAATTCTAACATGTTCATTAATTTGCCCAGAGTTAATGAACTCTTGGAAGGTGACAAAGAAAAATTCAACATTCCTGAAGATTCCAGTAAGACAATAGTAAACTCTATGTGCTCAGGTTAACTTGTATCTTGGTAATTAGCCCTCCTTGATACCGGATATTCTGTCTGTTGTAGACTGGTACACACTGGTGTAGATTCTTCTGCCTCCACCTCCTCACTTTTATCCTTCATTTTTAATAAGGTCTCCAAGTGTTTGAATGGCAATTAGCTTCAGAAGGACCTAGTGCCTTTGAGCACAGGTTAATCCTCCTGCCTTGTCACCAAGGAACTGTGCTGGAAACATCTAAGACCCCTGAGACCCCAGCCCCTTTGGTTTCCTAGGCTAACCAGAGTTGGTGAGAGGTACCCTTAGGGTCTCTGCAAAATGGCCACATCATATAGCAAAGAGAACTAATCTGTGGCCTGCTCCAAATTTGCTGTCTATAAAGCTCAGGTGCAAATGAATGTGGATTGATAAGTGATTTTCTGGCTCCATTTTAAGTGAATACATTTTTATCAGAAAGACAAAACACAATGGGGGGGGTTGGGGTTTAGACAGCTCAGCTCCACCCGCCACGCTTCCTAATCTTATTATTTTATGTGTCTGAGTCACGTTAGTCTCATCTATAATGTGGAAACAGTAGAACCCCACTCTGAGCCCTGTGAGGTGCAGTGTAGATGCAGCTTAGCATAATGGTTTGATTATCGTGTGTTATTCAATAGCTTTCTATGCTGCAAGACAGGTCACCCCATCCTTGGTAGCTTCAGACAACATACATTTATCATATTATAGTTCCTGTGGGTTAGTATTTAGGCTCCCGGTCCTCTGCTTGGGTTCTTACAAGGCTGTGGGGTGAAGGTCTGGGTCAAGGCTGGGGCCTCATCAAAGCTCAGGGAGTTGTTGGTAGAATCTTTTTCCCTTGAAGCTATAGAACTCATGGGGGCTGTATCTTCAAGGTCAGCAGGAGTATCTCTCTGACTGAGGCTTCCAGTTTTTTTTTTTTTTTTTTAATCTTTTTAAGTGTTTATTAGCACTTTTTAGGGTACTTGCTAGTGTTACATGAATATTTTAAAAATTTCTTTTTATTTATTTATTTATTTTTTTATTGTGGAGAAGGGGCGGGGAAAGAAGGCGGGGGAAGAGGTGCGTGACAGGGTTGGGCCAGTGGCATGGTACCACGTTGGCTGTATCTAGGTAGAGGCAGTTTCAGGCCGGGTCTTGCTGAGTCGTTGCTACGCGGAAGTAGCTCGATGGATCTACTTCTAGTCAGGCTCGGGAAGTTGGAGGCTTCCAGTTTTTAAAGGGTTTATCTGATTGTTCAGCCCTTTGATTAACTTCAAGGAAACTAGATAAGAACCGTATTCACATCTTCAATATTCTTTCACCTTGGTTGTAAAACCTAATCGTGGGCGTGGCATCCGCCACATTCACAGGCTCTGTCTGCACTCCAGGCATAAACTCTAGGAACCATTTCAGAATTCTGCTTGCCACACCCAAGATACATCTTTACACACTTTGTGTCTGGAATGGAACTGAGGACAGAGGTGTTGGAGGGACTGGAGAAGGTGCTGTTGGGACTGGGGAGCAAGGGGTTTTCCAAGAGTTGGAGGTATGGGAGGCGTAGCCGGGTAGCCATGTCCTAGGGCTACCTGAGAGGCCCTGTCACTCGGTGGTGGCTAATCTGGATAGCTGTCAAGTGTCAGGTAATTTGGTAATATAAACACACATTGAGACTACTAATATTTAATAATTTTTGGTTTTTAGTGCTCATTTTATGTTCTTTTTTTGCTTTGGGGATTCTTGAAGATTATTGATTTGTGCATATAATCCAATCATCCATTCATCTATCTGTTCATCCTTCTGCCCTTCCATCCATCCAGCCATTCATCCATAACAGACAGTTTGTACTGTCATTTCAAATGGTTGTCACACATTTGACAGATGGTATCTCATTTTCCCAGTGACATGATAGAATCTCAGGAAAGATTAAGTGACTTGCCCAAGTTCACGCAGCTCACAAGTGGCAGATGTCAGGTTTCCTGGATTTAAATTTTTAGCTCTGTAAATATGATGATTATATCTTTTTTCACAATTAAAATATCTACTGTCTATATTAAGCTTGCAATTTAAAGAGTTAAGTTGTTAAATTACAGTAAGAGTCACCTCTGTAATTAATGCTTTAAAAATTCATTGTGTAGTCATGCTCCTAATTTATATTTTAAATTGTTTCTATCAATTTTATTGTACTTATCAAATAAAAATAACTTTTCTCTTTCCACATGGAGAATTGGGGAAGATGATGTTAATAGTTAAAATCATCACACCAGTATGCTTCCTACCCTGAGTATTATGCATTATGCAGTATTATGCCTTCAGTATTATGTTATGAAAATAACATAATATTTTCATTTTAAATGTTCTCTTTATGAGTAAAGAACTAGTTATACTGAAATATTCCTCACTCACTTAAAACCTCATATTTGGTCCTAATCATTACAGAGATGAAAGCTCCATCTTCATCAGATACCTATTGGATTAGTTAAATTAATCTTTAACTGAAACAGACTAGTATCACGACAATTACGAGAGGTACTGAGAGCAACTGTTTGAGTGAAAATAAAGCAACTACTTATCTCAAGTAGTATCCTTAAAAGCTATTCCTAGTGAACTTACTTTGATACATACCTATACCAAAGAAAATTTGGTAGTAACTTGTAAAGCTAATTTCATTAAAAAACTTAATTCTGGGCCCAATATTGTGATTCTTGACATAACAATTTCTTGATTAAAAATCAAATTTATTTGTTTACCATTTTCATTTTCAAATGTCTGTGTCATCATTTAGTCCTCTTACCGCCATCTTCGTTTGAACATGTGAGTCATGCTTTCCTTTCTTTGAAGTCACTGAAATGAACACAGTAACCCGAAGTTTCTTACGAGATAAGAACTTCTGAAAATTGAAACAAGGAAAAATGGTCTTGGTTTCCTTCCCAAGTTCAGAGTTATGTCAGGAAAAAAATAGATCTAAGTTACTCACTGAAGACCAGGCCTTGCGGGTATGTTGCCTATTACCCTTGGCCTTCTGTAATACTTCTTTTCTTTCTTTTTATGACAGCACCATTTTGCTTAAAGCTTTATCAGGAAATTCTACAGTTTCCAAATGGTGCGTTGGTGTGGTCCTTTCTGAAACCTGTATTACATGGAAAAATACTGTATACACCAAATACTCCAAAGATTAACAAGGTCATTCAAAAGGTAAGTTAAAATGAATCATCCTATAGAACATTCGTGCGTTTACCAGGAAGATACCTTTTAAAATATTTAGCATCATTATTACATGCCTTGGATTATATAAAAGCGTTCTGTGTGAATTACAGTTCATTTTGGCATGAGTCATTTTTTTCTTGTTTCTGTTGTTAAATGTGGATTTGCTGAGTCCTTCTTTTAGAGGACATGAAGGAGGCTGGGGGTTGTTATTTAGAATAACTAATGCAATGAACTTACAGAGCTCTAATACTGAAAGTTGAGGGCAATTAGACAGAGAGGAGGCCTGCTTGGAACAGATCCAGGAAAACTTCGAGGATGTACATGCATCTGTTTTGCTTGGTGCGTCTGGCGACTGTGGAGGAGTCGGACAGGCACAGGTACAGACCCGTGTAGTAAGAGTGTCTGCTAAGTGATGCTTCCGAACTGATAGTGAGGATTAGCTTGACTGTGTGAGAAGCTGGTCAAAGCAAGAGGCCAAAGCCGAGATTCCGCAGGAGGAGCTGAGACCTGGTGTGGCTCTGTCTGCCTTCCTTTCCTGTACTGTTACACTCTGCCTGTCTGTTTTACTGTAGGGTTGACTGGCAGGATTAAATAAGTGAGGTGTATCTTCTTTTCTTGACTGCTGGTGGCTTGTGAGCCTGCAGGTACCTCAAATGGGGACATTTTATTAATGTTGTTGTTGTAGTTGTCATTGTTGTTTAGCTGGCTTGGGCCAGGTTCAAACCCGTCAGCCTCGGTATATGTGGCTGGCGCCATGACCACTGTGCTATGGGCACTGAGCCAGAATGGGGACATTTTATCAAGGACATGGGAGTAAGTTGGTCTTTCTGTCCAACATGGGTAAGAAGGCACCTGCTCTACCAATGACAAACTCTCAAGCCTTCAACAGTATTGACCACTTAAATTTTAATGGCAGCATGTGATCAGATAGCAGTTAAGTCTTGTTGGATTGGATTTGCTTTCACAAGTTCTGATCTGCCCAGGCAGTTGCTGGATGGGGTCACAGCAGTAGTTTACTTTTAACTCAGGGGTCATATCTTACTTTGGTTTATTCTGAGTGGTATTTATAACTTTCTTTTTTTTGAGACAGAGTCTCTACTCTGCCACCCTGGGCTTGAACTGAGTGCAGTGGAGTCACCATAGCTCACACAACCTCAAACTCTCGGGCTCAAGTGATCCTCCTGCCTCAGCTTCCCAAGTAGCTGGGACTACAGGCACCTGCCATACCTGGCTCATTTTTCTATTTTGGTAGAGATGAGTAATACTCTTGCTCAGGCTGGTCTCCATCTCCTGATGTCAAGCAATCCACCTGCCTCAACCTCCCAGAGTGCTGGGATTATAGGTGTGAACCATCATGCCTGGCTGGTATTTATAACTTTTAAATCTTGAAAGCATCCTTTTGAAGGTGTATTAGCTAAAAGTCTGGACTCTCTTGATGGAATGGCATGAATCTATACTCAGCCTTTCTGTCAGGTGGGGACTCCAGCCCCATGGCCACCATCCCAGGCCTGCAGCCTTACTACTGCTAAGCCAATCTCCATAGCATGTTAGGCTTTTTGGGGTATTGGCTATTTTAGGAATTTCAGAGAAAATGAAGCTATATCACAGCTTTATTTTAAATTCAAAATTTAAAAATAGGCCATGACTTTTTTTTCTTATAATTTTATAGTAGATTATTATCTGTTAATATTGTTAATAACATATATTGCCATAGTATTATGTATTATGCTATGTTCTGCAGTATAACCTAAATTAGTATGATGAGTTCTGCTTTTGAAGAGCTCACCCTGCAGTGGAAAAAAGACCAATAGCTGAAGAAGTAATTCAGATATAATATGACAGACAAGACGTTCTGTGCAGCTGGGACACAGGCTGAGGAGCAGCTGCTCTGCCTGGAAAGAAGGATTTGGCAACATACCTGCAAGGAGAGGGGTGCAGGCCCTGCCTGGACAGAGAGGAGGGGAAAGGCCAGGCCTGAGAGTGTGTTGAGAATGATGAGAATTTTGGAAGAATCACCAAAGATTTCTCTGGTTCTGGCGTGGTCCCTTGGATTTTACAAGCAGTAATAAGAGCTGATATCTTTTTTACTTACGTGGCTGATGACTTTGCGTGCAGGTGGCCTGGTTTTGAATTTATCTTTACGGCATTGTACCTGGGATGAATTATTCTAGCAGGCATTCACGGCGACTATTTAGTTTTACGGAAATTGGTTCTAGTCATTAGATGCCCTGTTTAACGTGCAGCTGGGACACGCCCGCAGTATCCTCTACAATGTCGGAGTGACCTGCACTGTAAATTATTTACTATTTGGTCTTCCCATTTCTTCCTGTTAGGTGGAACCATATGAAGTTGCAATTTTTGGAGGAAAACAAATCTATAGACATTGGTCATTTCACGTTGTTCAACTTTAATAGTAGGGGCGCTGTGGGAGGGAGAAGTGTGTGAGTGTCAGAGGCTGGGCTTCCTCTCCTGACTCTAGACTCTCATAGGCTTATTGCTTTCCCTTTGAAAGACTCCTTTCCTCCATCTGTGAAATGAAAGGCTTAAGATACAGCTGTGATTGTCAGTCATTTGGGAGACAACTCTGCAAGAAGGATACGATAGAATCACTGGGCCTCTCCCCCATCCTGAGCTCCTGATCTGGGCTCTGGGTTCCCCTGGCTGGGGGATATGCCCCCACACTGTCCCTGATCACTTTCAGGACCTAGAAAAAAATGGTTACAATTTCTAGAGCATTAAAAGACAAACTCAGGCACATTAACATTTTAACGAACTTTATTTGCATATTCAGCTGTACATGAAATAAGCAGCCCCAGAGCTCAAGCCATCAGAGGCTCCCCTGTGTGATGGGGTTGGGGGAGGGCCCAGAGAGGAACTTTCATAAAGTGTTTGTGGAAGCAAGATGGAGAAAATCCAATTGACTGCTCAGGTGGCAAGTCCTTATGTAGAGTCCCTGGGAGGTTTCTGATTCGTTAAACTGAAGTGTTGTTTTACCATTTGCACGGAATTGGCTTTGGTTTGCTCTCAGATGAACCCCAGTGAACTGTGGCTGTCTCAGCTCAGTGACTTCCCAATTAATTATTTTAACAGGCGTCACTTAACTTATGCTCTGAGGGTGTCAGACTCACCATTAGTGAAAGAATTGATGGTATGTCCACGTTATTAGACAAGAGATTGCAATATGTCAGTCTGCTCTCGTTATGTAATACGTCAGAATTGTGTTTGGTTTTAGTTCCAGGTTGAAGAAATCTTTTACTTCAGGTAGACCCAATGTGAACTTGAAGAGAAATTGTAAATGCAAAAACAAATAACAGAATCAGATTACTTTCCCCCAAATAAGTAGCAGGCCAGAAACAATGCTGTAAGCAGGACCACTACAGGGTCTAGTCTCTACCAGCAGGGTCTGGTCTCCACCAGCAGGATCTGGTCTGCACCAGCAGGGTCTAGTCTCTACCAGCAGGGTCTGATCTGCACCAGGAGGGTCTGGTCTCCACCAGCAGAGTCCAGTCTTCACCAGCAGGGTCTGATCTGCACCAGCAGAGTCCAGTCTCCACCAGCAGGGTCTGATCTGCACCAGCAGAGTCCAGTCTCCACCAGCAGGGTCTGGTCTCCACCAGCAGAGTCCAGTCTCCACCAGCAGGGTCTGGTCTCCACCAGCAGAGTCCAGTCTCCACCAGCAGGGTCTGGTCTCCAGCTGCACAAAGTGGGTATGGCCTGAACTTCCCCACAGAAGTACAAGCCCCCTGACACTCTCTGCTCTCCCTATAGCCAAGTTATTTGCACTGTCATGATCAGTTTCCTCCTTTGTAAATCCGGACTGAATAATAACTACCTCACAGTGCTGTTTGGAGGATTGGGAAAAACATCAAATAATATTTAGAAAACAGTAAAAGGAATGTTATTTTGGGTCTCCTCCCCTAAAAATGTTACTCCTGCAAAGGCATTCTGCTATCACTGCTGCTGGGCAGTGGGGAGGATAGATGCCACTTTAGACAGGAGGAAGAGGTGGTGATCAGTGGTCCCAGCCAGGATAGTATCAGAGCCACTTTGCCCACCAGAGGACATGAAATACCTGGAGACATTTTTAGTGTGACAACTACTAGGCTCAATTGGCATCTAGAGGGTGTTGGGCAGGGATGCTGCTAAGTACCCTACAATTCACAGGACAGTGTTCACTCTGCAAAGAATTACCTGTCCCAGAATATCAGTGCTGCCGAGGACCTGACATCCCAGCATAAAGCAGTCAATAGCGGTGGACAAGAAGGCTGGTGGCCTCAGGGAGGAGAGGGATAAAAGTAGAGGAAGTGGTGGTTCAGTGTTTGTCCTGGCTCCCCCCTCCTGGTGGAGGGAGCTGCAGCGATAGCTGTGGGCAGAGGGGGGAGCCAAGAGCTGAGGGTTGGAAGGTTGGTGGTGGCAGCTTACACGAGACCAAACCAGAGAATGGAGGGGTTCAGGCCAGGGACAGGGACCTGCCTGGTCAGGCCAAAGATGGGGCCCTGCTTGTTGGAGGATATTGGTGGGTGAGGGTCTCTTGGGGTGAAGTTTTGGGACAGGACTAGCGAGGCCCTTTGTGGCCTTTGTTCCAGGAGGAGAGGAGGGTTCATGTGGGGGCTGTGATAGGCCTCCAGCAAGGGTCTTTGTCCTACCTCTGGTTGTCTTAGAGGGTTGTCAGAAGCACCAGTCTGTAACCTTTGCCCATGGCTTCTATTATTCAGTAGAGGGACTCTGATTGGTCCAGGTTGCTGTGCTTTTCAGTTTTTCAACAGGTGCCTCCTCTTTATGGCCAAGTAGTATTCCTGGGTGTGGACACACAGTGTGTTCACTCAGCCAGCAGCTGAAGGGCATGTGTGTTTTTCTCGTCTCTGGTGATTATCAATCAAGCTGCTTATCCTACCTTTATCACCACGTGCAATTATCTTGTTCATTTATGGGCATCTTTGCTAATTGTTTATGTCCTACTGTAACGGAAGGCCCATGAGGGACAGGAGCTGGTTAATCTCCCTGACAACCATTCCCAGTGCCCAGAAATGTACTGGAAATACAGTTGGCAAATGGTTGTTGAATAGGTTAAAGAACAGTGAGAACCTGCCTCTTATACTCTTTTAAGTCACAGATGCTTCTGTGTCAAATACTGACATCAGAAATAGAATGAGCCATGTGCCGAACTCTTTGTCCCTCCAGAGGCCAGAGGCCCGTCTGTCATGGTTGCAGCTGTGCCTTGAATGGGTCGGCAGTAGTTTGGCCTGAGTCTAGCAGTGCTAAGTGCCAGGAAGGACAGGGCTCTTCGGTGGTCACTTTATTCCCCGTGGGCCAGGCACCTCACTTGGATTATCTCATTTATTCCTTACAACCACCGCTGGAGATAGGTACTCACATTATCCCCCTTGTATAGACAGGAACTAAACCAAACTAAGGCTAAGGAGGAAAAGTGAAGCTGTCTCGGGTCACATACGTAGCAAGTGGTGGAGCTGGAATTCAGCTCAAGTTCATTATTTTGAAGTCTTTGATATACCACCTGTATAAGTTTGCTGGGGCTACCAGAGCAAAGCACCACTGAAAGGGCAGCTTACACAACAGACATTTATTTGTATCACCATTCTGGTGATACAGAGGAGGCTGGACGTCTGAGGTCAAGGGGTGGGAAGGGCTGGTTTCTTCTGAGGCCTCTCTTCCAGCTTGCAGACGGCCGTCCTCCCGGCATGTCCTCACACGGTCCCTCCGTGCTTCTATGTTCTCATCTCCTGTTCTTGTAAGGACACCAGTCACATTGGATGATAGCCCACCCTGTGACCTCATTTTAACTTCATTGCCTCTTTAAATAGGCTCTTTGAAGACCCTGTTTCCAAATACAGCCACGTTCTGAGGCACTGAGGCCTCGACCGGCATATGAATTCAGGGATGATACAATGCCGCCCCCAGCACTGCCTCCTCTAAATTGTCCTTTACCACTTAGAAATGGAAATAATTGGAGCCATCTATGAAACTTGCAAGCCCTGTCCTTATGGTTCTGCAGCTGATTATGGAATCACATAGAAAATAGTAACCCAAGGGAGGCTAGTTTGCTAATTACTGCGTGAACATAAGGCTGAATACTAAGAAAATAAGCCAGAGGCACAGAGGAACCAGCTGCAGAGCCATTATTCAGCAAACACCTGCCCTCGGGGGCCACTGAACCTCAGATGCCCTTAAATGGTTGCGTACCAGTGTGTCTGTGTGTGTGTGTGTGGGGGGGGGGGGGTCAGGAGGGTTTGTTTCCTCAGGTCTCTGATTCCACCTCCCCCAGTTGGTTTGCAGCTGTTTGCTACCTGTTTGCTACCTGTTTGCTACGTGGTGACAATTTATCCCTTTGAACTCTCCAGGCCAGGGCCCAATCTCACTCCTCTGTGTAAACTACACACCTGGCTTAGTGAAAGGCAGCACAGCGTTTGCTTACAAAAACCTTGTTAAATTGCACTGATGTATGAAGCTTTTTGTTTCAAGGCCAGTTGGAGGACAAGATATGGTTCAAATTGCTCTCTTAATTAAAAATTTTCCCTAAAAACTGAGCTAAGTGTTACTCCCACTTTCATTTGCTTTGGTCATTAGGGACTTCCTCTTTCAGAGAGCCAAGAACATCTCTTTTATTCTGACAACAGTGTGCTCCAAAGTTACTGGAGCAGACATTATACATACCTACCCCTGGGGAAGGAGGGAAGCTATGAATTTGTGCCTGAGCAAGTGTCTGCAGACTGAAGATGGCTTGCAGCTGGTGGCAGGAAAGCTCAGCTGTGATGGCGGAATTCTAGTTCTCCCTGTGGTCCAGACAGCTCTGTCCATAGGGCCTTGTACCACATATGTGAGCCAAGGTGTGACAACTAGGTCGCTCCCTGCCCAGCTATCCACCTGGTGATTGAAGTGGTCCCTGGATGTTGGGCAGAGCCCTGCCTTAACCAAGGATCAATTGGCATCCCTACCCCAATTTCCCCCAGAATTAGTTCCTGTTGGTTCCCACTGTTGGCAATTCCACATCACAATAATTTATTTCTTCTTTAATTTTGTTAAAATATCAGACTGTGTCTAAAACCGATCTTGATATATTTAAGAAATATCATTACCTTCTCTTCTTAGTTCTTTTCATGGCACCTGCATTACTGTTGTCTTCTGAGCACTGTCCATTTTGTTATTAGTGTATTGAGGGCTAAGCAGAAAAAATAGGGCACATTTAATATAAATAGTTATTACTGTGGAAAGGCGTAATAGTAACAGGGGGTTGGTTAGTCCCGTAAAGAGAACTCTGAGGAACATGCCACTGGGAGATGCAGGGAGCAGCTCCTGCCTCTGCTGCTGGGGCAGAGCACCCAGGAAAGCAGCAAAACTGGACGTGGCCTCCCCGCCCACGCCTGCTGTCCAGACTTCATTGGACAGAGCACAGATGTGGACCACTGGCTGGTGGAGAAAGCTGCTGAGGTACCACATCGGGGGTCCTTGCTGTGAATCTGCACCCTGGGGTCCCAGGAGAAGTCCTACACTTCTCAACTGTGCAAAGCCAGAAAAGAACATGCCTGGAAAAGTCACCCAAAGGGGCACTCTGCACCCGCAGCATTCCTGGGAAAACACTCTTTAGGATGCTGTAGATGGTGCCCATGGAAAGGTGCTGTACTTGCCGTGTTCACTGGAGGGGCCAAGCGCTAGAGGAGCAAGGTATGGGGGAAGCCAGGGGTTTGCTCCGTGCAGCCTGCCTGAAGCGCACCCTGGAATCAGGAAGAGAAACGGCTCCCTCCTTTATTGTCCCCATAGCGCCCTCTACCGGCAAATCGTAACATTGTGTCAGGTGGCGAAACAGATGTTTAAAAGGCCCATCTTCGTTATTGCAGGGCCGGCAACACAGGATAAATTGGGAATTATGAGCTGGTAAATTGATAACTGTCCCAGCTTGTTGTAAGTTCGTTTCTTCACTTCAGAGAAATGGAACTATTGGAGTATAAAGAGCTCCTGGAAAGCTCATCAGTTCTTAAGGGTAAGCTTTTATCAAACATACGTGGAATAGAAGTAGAAGTAGAGATATTAGAGAAGAATTCCTGACAGTGCTAATGTTTTGTGTTGGTTAGGAGCAACAGGAATCAGTTGCTTAATTTTCAGGTAAAGGAAATGAGTCTTGGGGTAAGTAACCTTGTCACAATTTCCCCACAAGTGGAAGAGGTAGCATTTGAACCCGTGTCTGTTTAACTTCAAAGCCAAGGTTTTTGTTCTGCTACACATATTCTCCAAATTGAAATTCACATATAAATAAAACTCAGTTTCCCCCTCAAGGGAGCCAATCATGGTGTGAAGGAGGCACAGTGTACCAGTGGTGGAGGGGTAGGGAAGCTGCTTCCTAGGGAGGGAGTTGGAATATCAGGTTATGATGGCAAGAGACTGGGTTTCAATCTCTTCTCTCTGGTGTAGTGGACACTAATTGAATCTTGAGCAACAGAGAAGGGTAGGTGGAGAATTTGACATTTGCACATAGTTCAATTCTTTTTCTTTAATATCTTCTTTATTTTTTTTTTTAATTTTAATTTTAATTTTTTTATTTTTTAAAGCAGGAACTCAACTTTACTGCATCAAGCAGCCGCTTATATAGAGCGTGGGGAAGGGGCAGGGAAAGGAGGTGGGGGATGAAGTGTGTGACAGGGTCGGGCCAGTGGCATGGTGCCACATTGGCTGTATCTAGGTAGAGGCAGTTTCAGGCTGGGCCTTGCTGAGTCATTGCTACGTGGAAGTAGCTCAGTGGATCTACTTCTAGTCAGGCTCGGGAAGTTGCACTAGGCCTCAGGCACATGGCAGGGCCCCAAAATTCCCTCTTTCATTTTTTGTATGGTGGATTAATATCTTCTTTAATAAGACATTACCTCACACAACTGAGCCCCCTGCGTGTCAGTTAAACGTGGGGATATTTATCCATATGAAGAGAATGGAACAAGTTGAACCTTAACCCCATTCCTCTTGGCAACTAGTGAAAATACTGAAGACAAAAGGACCAATTCTTTCTCAGTCTATTTTATCAAGTTTTTGAAGACACCATAATAGTTTTATAATAAACTTTTGCTGTAACCTGTTAAATAATCTTCAAATTAAATAACAAGGATATTTTTAAGACTTGTAATTTTCTCCTAATACTAGATGTAACTCAACCACAATAAAAAGGGGTTTGATTGTAATAACCCCCCCATGTCTTATGTAAGATCAATGCAACTATTTATCCATCACTGAGATACTGAGTCAAAAATATGGTGACTTCAGCCACTTAGAAAAAAAAAAAGGGTTAAATACAAAAACCTTTCATTTTGAATTATAGTCAATAAAACAAGTGAAGGAAATTAAACCAAAACTTGTGAATGATTTTAAATGATTTGTTACTAAACATAAACATATATATGCTCAATGCACTTTTTAAAATGTATAAATTAAGTGCCGAGCCCTTATCAAAGTTTTTAAGTGTTAAAAACGCAATGGTACCTCACACAAAGCACTGGTCCATGAGTGTTATGGATGTGCTTGTATGTGTATGTGGTTATAGCCCCTGCCAATTGGAGGTTTCTGGATGGCTAAGACTGTCTTATATCTGTCAATTTGGTGCCTATGCACCTGGATTATACTGAGTGCTCAGTAAATGATTAGTTGAATGATTCATTAAAAAAATAAAATGTATAAATTGTAATTTAACCAGAACTTTTTTAATAACCCCAAGAAATTAGGTAAAAAATGTAATGTTCTGGTAACCAACATATTAGGAAACCACAGATATTAACCTGAAACTTAAATATATGAGACAAAAGTAAGGGGATAAGAATAGGAGTTATTAAGAAACTGTTAGCCCTGACATTCTTCCTTGGAAATACTTGAAACTTATAGTGAAGACAGACAAGGTAGGAAGAATATAAAAAGGTACAAAATACATGTAGTGATGAATTATAGCAGAAAGAGAGAATGCGTGTTCTAATCCACAGGATCGGATACGCAGCTCTAGGCAGTTACCAGTGGATATTTTAGAGTTCTTCCTATTATGTTAATTTTCAAATTTAAACTGAGGTGTAGCAGTTTCACTTACACAAGAACCGACAAAAGCAAATTAGAAGAATCACAAAATTAGTCTTCCTTAATTAGGCAGGATTTACCTTATTCATTTCAACAAACCCACTTCCCCATCCTTAGATCTAAATAATGTGAATATTGGCACATATTGGCAAAGTTCATACATAAGCTGTATTGTACGAGTCTTTGATTTTAGGAACAAACAGAAATTAAAATTCTAAAATCAAAATCTCACTTAGAAAGGAAAGGAAGGAGAGGATGCTAGGAATTAACCCAGACACAGGTCATTCCAATCTTCCTATTAATGCAAGATTCGTTTATGAAATTGGCCAGGTGGTTACTAACTTTCAAAACACTTCTTCAAAAATTATCTTTCCATTTCAAATTAAAGAACTTGAAGAATTTTTGAAGAGTTTAGTATAGATATTCATCAGTTCACATTTGTTCCTTCGATCTGAAAATAGATCTGCCATTCAATCCGGTAATTCCCCTGCTGGGCATATACCCAGAAGACCAAAAATCACACCTCAACAAAGATATTTGTACCAGAATGTTTATCGCAGCCCTATTCATAATTGCTAAGTCATGGAAAAAGCCCAAGTGCCC
>CAUYPK010089689.1:0-12183 GCA_963574355.1 Loris lydekkerianus | reverse complement strand
TTTCAGCAGAGAGATCTGCAGTTATTCTAATATTCTTCCCCTTGTAGGTAATGGTTTTCTTTCGTCTGGCAGCTTTCAGAATTTTCTCCTTCATATTAACTTTAGTGAAATTGATTATGATGTGTCTGGGGGATATCTTATTAGGGTTAAGTCTCGCTGGAGGTCAGAAACTGTCTGCTATTTGAATTTCAGAATCTCTTGGCATGTCTGGAAAGTTCTTCTTCATAATCTCATGGAGAAGAGACTCTGTGCGTTCTGAAGCCACTTCGTCATTTTGGGGATCCCTATAAGACGAATATTGGTTTTCTTGAAATTATCCCAGAGCTCTCTGAGAGAGTGATCTGTTTTTGCCCTCCATTTCTCTTCCTCCTTGAGAGTTTGGGAGCATTGGAATGCTTTGTCTTCAATGTCGGAAATCCTTTCTTCTAGTTGCTACATTTTGTTATTGAGGGATTCTACTGTGTTTTTCAGATCTTTGAGGGCTGCAACTTCTTGTCTCAATGTGTCAAAATCCTTGGTCACTTGGTCTTTGAATTTCTTGAATTCTTGAGACATCATTTGGGTTACTGCTTGTAATTCTAACTCGATCTTATTTGATATCTCGATTCTGAATTCGATTTCTGACATGTCAGCTATTTGTATGTGCATTGGATCTTGTGCTGTGTCTGCCCTATTGATCCTTGGGGGAGTTGATATACTCTGATTATTCATAGTGCCAGAATTTTTCTGTTGTTTTCACCTCATTAATGTTTTTTACTGTTGCCTCTCACTGTCCTTGGAGTTGGGGAGGTGTCTCTTGAAGATTAGACCCCAGCAGCATCACTCTATTGTTGCTGGATCTTTGTAGGGAGTGGCCCTGTGTGGTTCCTCTGGGGCTGCCCCAGACAGGGAGTTCAGGTTGTGGAAGCAACTCTGGAGTGTGACACACTTTGATCCAGCAACCAGGAGGCAGGGGGGTGCCCGGTTCTTGAAGTTCCTGGTGCCCAGTGACTTTGGCACAGAGAGCCCAAGGCTCCAGCAGTCTCTGGCCAGGGGAAGAGCTCTGCGCAGAGGCAGGGAGGGCTCCAGAGGGCATGTGGCTACCAGAGTCCAAGGTCAGATGAGTGGGCTGGTTTGGAGGCAGGGAGGGTACAGGATGAGGACACAGGTTTCTTAATGCATATTTTTAACTTTTATATTATTGGCTTTTTTTTTTTTTTTTTTTTTTTTTGAAGCTTCTGGATATTGAATCAGGGAGGTGGGACAATTTGCTCTATTCTATGAACGCATGTTCTTTTACTGCCTCTCTTTTGATTTTGCCAGGCCTCTCATATCTAAAAAATGAGGAAGACAATGAAAACTGTGGAAAATTTTCAGGTGCCAACACACTATTCTTTGGTTTATTTTATGTTCTTGAAGTGCCAGGAAATGCACCTTTATGCATTTCCTTTTTAACAGGTAATCAGTCTTTTTTTGTATTTGGCTTCAAGTTCTGACTCTTAAATATTAACTGTTCACACATGGAAAGATGGATTTAAAATATAACAACTAGGGCGGGTGCAGTTGCTTATACCTGTAATCACAGCACGTGGGTGGCTGACGCAGGTGGATTGCCTGAGCTCATGGTTCGAGACCAGCCTGAGCCAGAGTGAGACTTTGTCTCTAAAAAATAAAAATAAAAAATAAAAAAAAGTATACACAGAGACATATACATGCACAACTATAGACAGTTTCTTTGTTTTATCCAATAAAATCTAGGAAATTAAATTGGCTGCAAAGCAGAGACAGCAAACAAGTGAAGTAGTGATGGAATTCTGTTCATTAGTGGCAGACTTTGTGTGTGTGTGCATGTGTATGATGATCCACCCAGCACCATGTGTCACCTTTTTTCCCCAAATAATGTTGACTTATGATCACTCAAATAACACAATGAAGTGTGTTTCAACAAAGCAAGGGAAAGCTTTGAAGGATGAAATCATGTTTTTACTATAATGTCAGGGGACAATAACTTAACACCGATTAAATGAAATGTTATTCTCCTCCCAAAATTCTATTGTTTGCCTTTGCATACTTGGATTACACAATATTGCATTCCATTGAATTTTGAATGTTGTTAATAAGAAGTTTGAATAATAGAAATTTGTTTTCTATCTTGTTATCCCAGTATCTTCATCATTTTCTTGATTTTGCCTCTTGGTTTGCTAAGACTAAAACCTTTTCTGTCTGCCCCCACAGAGAAAATGTTCACCAACTCTTGCCTTCAATAAATAATAACCATTTGTGATATAGCTTAAAAGAGAAGTTTCAAAGTGATGGGAGAACATAGCAAGGGAACTCAACTAGTGTATGGAATGATCCACACACTCGAGGGTGCAGAAGAATTCTTACCTCTCCCCACCCTTCTCCCTGTAATAGTCATCAAATTCAGCAGCTTTGGAATGAAAACAAGGTATCTCCATTTTAAACAAAAATATAGATGATTTTGTTGAAGTTTGGACTACTGTGAGAAACCTAGTTTTGAATAGAAAAAACCTCTTTAAGGAAGTAAAATCTAAGATGAGACTTGAAAATGAAATGAAGCATAAAAGGGCAATTTGAAGATGAGTATTCTGGGGAGAAGAGACAGGGAATGAAGGAAGGAGTTTCTGTGGAAGTATAAGTAGTCAGAGGGTGCTGGGGTGGAAGGGTGAGGTAGGGAATGTAAGAGACAGAGAGGACTGGGGAAGAGCATGAACTGTGCTATAGTTTAGACTTAATCCTAGGGACAAGGAGAAAGCATTAAATGTCAGTTTTTTAAATAATTATTTTACATCTACATCCTTATATATAGAGGTGTACACACTTATACATGATTTGACATAAGTGTGTATATATGCATGCCTTTTTCTTTTTCTTTGAGACAGAATCTCACTATGTTGCCCTTGGTAGAATGCTGTGGCATCATAGCTCACAGCAACCTCAAACTCTTGGACTTAAGTAATTCTCTTGTGTCAGTCTCTGAAGTAGCTGGGACTATAGGTGTCCACCACAATGGCCAGCTATTTTTTTGTTGCAGTTGTCATTGTTGTTTTAGCAGGACTGGGATGGGTTCAAACCCACCACCCTCGGTGTATGTAGCTGGGTTTAAACCTGCCAGCTGGCACCCTACCCACTGAGCTATGGGTGCCACCATCTTGCTCATATCTTAATGATAGTGTAAGAACACTGTGTTAGGCTGGAGGAAGTAGCTCACGCCTGTAATCCCTAGCACTCTGGGAGCCTGAGGCAGGTGGATTGCTTGAGCTCAGGAGTTCAAGACCAGCCTGAGTAAGAATGAAACCCTAACTCTAAAACAAACAAACAAACAAACAAACAAACAAAAAAATAGCTGGGCATTGTGGCAGGTGCCTGTAGTCCCAACTACTTGGGAGGTTGAGGCAAGAAGATCGATCACTTGAGCCCAAAAGTTTGAGGAGTGAACTGTGACCCAGATTTTGAGTCAGAAAATCCTGAATTGAATCCTGGCTCTGCTAACTTTGTACCTGTGGTCAAGATGCAAAACCTTGTTAAGCCTCACTATTAATTTCTGCAAAGTAAGAAGAATAAAACCAAAGTCCTGGAGTTGTTGTGAGGATTACATGTAAATGCAAATAAGGAAGTTGCTTATCTGGCATATTATAAGTGCTTGATAAAGGATAGCTGTAGCTGCTTTCCCCCATTCCTAGCTTTCTGGGTGGGACTTTCTGTTGTTGGTAAGAAGTTGAATCCTCCTCCCCCCATTATATAGGTACATTGGTTTTTAATTTGGGTGCTTGTGAGATTTTCTTTTTTTTCTTTAAAATTCAAGAATTTCAACTTGCATGTGTGTGTGGTTCTTCTTGGGAATCCAGCTGAAACTCTATACAAATCCTTCCAATCTGAGAATTTGTGTCTTTCTTCAGTTTAGGGCAGTGGTTCTCAACCTCTGGGTTGCAACCCACAGGAACTGTATAAAAACGCTGCGGCATTAAGAAGGTTGAGAACCACTGGTTTAGGGATATTTTCCTCTACTCCTTATTAAATGATTGCTTTTCCTCTATTTGTTCCTTTTTATCTTTTAGCAACACCTATTATTTTTGTATATTAACTTTATTACTGATTTCTCTAGTTCTTCTTCTCCCCATTCCCTGGATTTAAAAAATTTATTTCTTGCATTTATTCTTCCAGAGTACCTATTAGAGTCTTAATGATGATCATGTTCTTTAATTTACTGAATTTTCTACAGAGAAATCAGATTTTTATGCAAGTAAATATTTTAAAACTGCTTTTAGAACTCCTTAGCAACCTTATTTTCTATTCAGGTTTCTATTTTCTCTAGCAGCTCTGTTTGATGAGAACTCATTTTGAATATTCTACTTGATATTCTTCTCTCTGGTTGCTGGGACCTATTAAATGGAATGCTGGTTTCCCCATCCACTCTTTAGGATTTGAGCCTGGTTATTAAAGTGTCCTTAATGGTGGGAATTTTACAGGACATAAAAGGAAAAATGGATTGATGGTCCTGTGGGCCTATAGTGTAAAGGCACGACATCAGTATTCTGCCGAGATCCCTGGAAGAAACTCCTATGATCTCCCTCTACCCTTAGAAGGGAAGGTTAATTCCCCTGTTCCACCTCTCTTTGCTTTGGCAAAACTCTTCCACCTGTACATCTACATCTACATCCTGGCTACCAACTCTGTTGTTTACTGTTCAGCCCAAAGGGGAGGAATCTCACACCAGCTCTGTGCAAAGGGACTTTTTAGATGTTTCTTCCCCACAGGTCTCAGTTCCTGCCTGATGCTGAAGAAGCAAGTAGTTCACTCTGAGAGTGCTGAAAATGGTGCTTCACTCAGGTCCCCATGTTCCTAGTGTTAGGTCTAGGCTAACATAGAAAAATACCAATTAGCTCCTGACAAATTCTTGGGCTGCAATCCCTCAACAAAATGGAGTAAGTCCGCTTTACTCCCAAGATAGATGGGAAAGTACTCACTAACTTCTTGCTTGACTAACTCCTGGGCCTGGGAAATGAACTGACTATCCCCCCAGACCAACCTTTAAACAATGCCAGGTGGAGAGAATACTGAGACAAAGATGTATGGAGCAAAAGTGCTGAAACTAAACTGTATGGGAAAATATTAAAACAAAGAATGTATGATGTATGGCTAACTAACCGCAAAATTCTGCTTCTGTACAATGCTTACTTGCTGCCCCTCCCCACCCCCAAATGCACCTGGACAGCCTGCGTGCCAACTAGGATGCAGACCAAGCCTTAAAAACCTACTCCTTAAGCACTTGGGGCTGCTCTCAGAAACCCCATGTTGGGACACTGAGGCAGTCGCCAGCTGGCTCTTCAATAAAAGGACTCAGCTGTAAATTTGGCTTGTTTGGCAGTGTGGTCTTTGTGGAACTCCTGGGCACTACATTAAAACCACAGTATATGCCTCTTATTGAAGGATTTTAAGCATAGCAGCGGCATTTGAACACAGTTATAGTGCTGAAGGCAGGGAGACCAGTTAGGAGTTTATTGCAGGATTCTGAAAGGGGTTTGACTATGATGGTGGCACAGTAGAAGGAAAGAAGGGTATAAATTTATGACTTATTGAAGAGATCAATTCTATAGAACCTATTGATTAATTTGAAGTGATGGGTAAGGAAAAAGCTGACATCAGTAATCAATATGCTATATTAATTGAACAGAATTCAGAAGACTGTCATTTCAAACTTATATGTTAAGAGGATCTGCATAAACCTTGAGAAGAGGAATTATAAAAGTTTAGGCAAAACAGTTTATCTTCAATCTTAAAAAATTGCTGAATTATAAAAGTTTAGGCAAAACAGTTCATCTTCAATCTTAAAAAATTGCTGAATAAACTCAAAAGAAATAGCATCTTATCTATTCGCAAAATATTTATATAGCTTCTAATCTGTGCTAGTCACTATGTTAGGAACTGGACATGTATTTGTAAGTAAGACCCTGTACCTGTCATCAAGAAGGCAGTAAGTTGAGCTGAGATGCATATGGCTGGTCTATCCTGTCAAAATGGCTTGGCCATACAATTATAAAGAGGAAAGGCCCAAAACTTTTTATAAAGGAATATTGTACTAGAACAGTGTAGGGAAGCCTCTTACATATTAATTTTGTGTTTTTTTCCCTTTTGTTTATTGAGAGCAGCTCCAGCTACTTCACAGACAAGGAGTTACCACTATAGAATTTCTAACTGCACGTTCTGTTGAAAAGGCAGATGACCTTGAAATCATTTAGAAGGGCAGGAGCAAAGCACCTGAGCATCATTTGAGGGTAAGTAACTAGGTCTAGTTCAGTAGGTGGTATGTTCTGGAACTGGTCCTGTTTAGCCCTCTTGGGGCCTGCTGAGACCTGAACATTTGTGAACTGAGAGTTGCAGAATGTAGCCCAGTCCTGCCAGGGCATGAGAACCTGGTGACTGGGCATGACATGGTGATTGTCTTTCCTTGGAGTCTGGATGGGAAAGGGCTTCATTCTAGAACCTGTTGTGGCTGCAGTGGAGGTCTAGCCTCCCCACTGCCCTTCATACCAGGCCCTCTGGAAGAGCATAAATCTAGGCAGGACTCTCCCAGGCCCTGAGTAGAACAACCATTTGCCTCCAGACTCAGTTGCTGGGGCTCCTGATCTGCATTTTACCAATGAAGGGTGTGCAACACAACACAATTCCTGTGAATTGTGTTGAAAGAAGCAATTGGCCCTTTCCTTGAAATGCCCAGGCTTATTTGGACAGAAATTCCCTTCACTGAGGATGTGGGAAATGAAAGGGCTTCAATCCAAAGGGCAAGGGCCAGTTTGGCTAGGAGCCCTTACTCTGAATGTGCATTGATGACCTATCCAGAGCCATGGTCAATTATCTTGACTTGATAATTACATCCAGTCTCTAACACTCAGACACAACCTTCCAAGGCCAGATTACTTAGTTGCAAGCGACCCAAGGACATAGTCAGTGCCTCAAGGCAGGATTAAGCTACCCTGGATACTGGCTGGCAGACCTCTTATACATGGTAGGGGTCTGAGAACTGTGGAATTGATTCTGGACCATTCATTGGTTCCCACTGGCACATCATGGTCTTGGGCATTTATGTTCTTGGGAGAGAAAATGTATAGAGGTAACTCTTGAAAATGATGGTACAAATTTCTTGTGTTATGGGATTCTTTTAGACAACTGTTGTTAGTGCACATAAGAAAGATAAAGGTTGTAGATTTGAGAACCCCACCTTGTCACATTATTGGAGAGGACTCTTAGTTATTATGGGGAATATTCTTCAGAATCCACCCACTGGTTCTGGGAAGATGTATCAATTTTCCATTTGTGAGTTGAGATTTTTAACTCACAAATAAATGGGCACAAAACAATCTGAAAACCAGCTTTGGATGCAGAGAAAAAAGAGGAATGGTGGTGATTTTACCAGAAACATGGGCAATCACTCCCCTGCCTACACGCCATAGTTATTTATTCCCACACCCTCCATCATGTCCTTATTTTAAGCTGTTCAAAGCTGAAAGTCGTGCCTCAAACCCCACGATCGCATTAATGTACACAGCTATGATTTAATAAAAAAATAAAAAAAATAAAGAATATAAGAGGCAGCATTCAGGGCAGTAAGAAAGATGGGTCAGGGAGGAACGAAGGGGCATCTCTCCCAGAAAAACGGAAGGCCATTGCCGTTGTCCTGGTGAGGATATAGCAAGAAACCAGCAGTGGCTTTAGCAGGGGACACAGAGACACTTCCCACCCATCTGGGAAGCCCTCACTTCCCTTACCTGTGATTTCTGTATACCACCTGGACAGTGGTGAATGTTGGCACAGCTGTGTTGATAGTGGGGATTTGGGGACATTTTCATTTTTCAAAACATAATCCTTGGAATTACTTTTTTGTTCTACATTTTTATTTGGTAAATATCTTTATATTCTTTTATAGATTATTTAGATAAATTATAGATTAAATGTTCACAAATTTAGTGTGCAAAACACCAGTTTATAGTAGTTATTCTATAACTAGAATATCCTAGGTTAGGTTCTTTGACCTGCTAAGAGTCTCAGTGAGTCTCCCTGATAGAGAGCTTGCAATTGTTTTTTCTCCAAACTAATTTGACCACAAAATCCACCCCTCCCTGCCCCAACACACACCTTTTGTATTTGCTCAGGATGTCTTACAGGAAGAAAGGCTGCTCTAGATGTAGAGCAGGATGCTGGAGGAGGGCAAAGTCCCCCGGAGTGGATGCTTTTCTGTTTTGCCAGACTGCTTCTCCCACTATAAGTGCAAAGTGCTGATACTATTGCTGCCCTTCGTCACTTTTTTAGGAACGACAAGGCCAACATCCTGAAGTGTCCTCACCAAGTGGAGGAGCATACCAGTTTTCTTCTCCCTTTGCAAGATGCTCATACCTGTTCATGGTAAGGCTCTGCATTTTTGTAGTTGTTTTTCAAGCAATTCTTTCAACATTACCTCATTTTAACCTATTGGGTAATTTATTTTTAGCCTCAAATCCAATTAAACCAAAGGTGTTAGGGGAACCTGATCCTATATTTGTCTGTTTAACCCTTTCTTAGGGAAAATACTGAGTTTTCCCTAATCTGCATGCAATTGGTGCTCTATAAACATAGCTGATTAAGGAAGAAGGGACATAAAATTCATGTGACATAAAGTTGTGGTCCCACAGAGGTCACAAGATATTCTGCGGAAGACTAAAAGTTGGAGAGGTAAAGATAACAAGAAAAAATGTGTTTCTCATTTTATATGTTCACAATAGTTTACACATGGGGCTGCAACTAGACCATGTTGGAAACAGAATAAGCAAAATAAAAGCTTGAAAAACACTCTCATTTTGTGGATTGAAACATTTTAGGGGAACTATTTGCTTTAAATTAATTCCAAGGCCCCACAATGAAATTTGGATCTTTTCTCCATTTTTCTGTGATGGGGGATATAGGGGCAGAGGGAAAATAGATATTGAAAGAGCTTTGAAGTATTTATATTGAACCAATTCTCTGTAGAAAGGCTGGGGGAGAGGGGTGTGAAAAAATTCACCATTTGGCCAATTTTCAAAATAGTTTTTCTTTTATCTTTTTTCCCTCTCTTCTCCCCCAGGTTCTTAATTCTGAGACAGGATGGGCCTGCTCTTGGAACAAAATGCTAAAAGGGAGTGCTCAGAATCTTTTAAAGAACTCTGAGCAATTAGATGAAATTTTAGTGGTTCAGGCAGTGAGGGGAGGGTGGGGGAAGCCCATCTGAAGGCTGTCAACTGAGGAGCAGAGCAGGTGCCACTGTGTTTAGGGTTGGGAGAGAGACACAGGGGGAATGACTGGTTATGTAGGCTTTGTATTAGGAGGACCAGTAAAACATTCTCTTTTCCCTTCCTTTTTTTTTTTTTTTTTTTGATTTTCATTCCCCCCTTTCTTTTCCTTTCCATAAAACAAGGAACACAATCCGTAATTCTTTATTCAGATCCCAGTGGCAAGGTCTGTTTTGAAATTCAGAATATTCCAAATCTTAGAAAGGTAACTCAGTGACAGATGTAGCTAGACATCTATTACTGTGTAAAATGCTTTCCCCCAGGTCTAAGGAACCACTCTTTAATTATTTGTAGTTTAATGCATGGATATTATCACTCAACGGGATAAAGGTAGACTATGAGTAACTTCACATTTGGCCCAGTCAGGCTTTGCCCTTGCAAAAACCTTTTGGATTTTGGTACCTAGGATAATGGCATGTGGGCTTTAAAAAATTACCATTGTTTATGCATAAACAGAATGTACCTTTTTTGTGCACTGTTTTATGAGTTTTGAGAAATGTGTCACTCACAATTAAGGCACAGAACATTTTTAACATCCCTAAGATTTCCTTCCTGCCCTTTCATTCCAGGTCCAGGCCACTGACCTACTTTCTATCACTATAGACTACATTTTTTTTTTCTAGAATTTTCCATAAATGAAATCATTGCATAATTCCTCTTCTTATGTCTGGTTTTCTTTTGGTCAGCTTAATATTTCAAAGACTTATCCATTTTGGAGTATATCTCAACAGTTTGCTGCTTTTTATCACTGACTAGTATTTCATCATTGACATATCAAATCAGTTTATCCACTTAAGTGCTGATGGACCTTTGCATTGTTTCTCTGTTTTGGTTGTTATGAATAAAGGTTCTACAAACATTTCTGTACAAATTAAAAAAATTTTTAGAGTAAGTAAACAAGAATAGACTTGCTTGATCTTATTGTAAGTGTGTACTTTGCTTTGGAAGACACTCTGAAGCTGTTTTTTAGTGTCTCTATCATTTCATAGTCTCACCATCAGCACATGAGGGTTTCAGTGTTTCACATGCCTGCCAGCACTTGGGATTGTCAGTCTTTAAATTTTAGCTGTTCCAATGGCTCAATGGTGTCTTTATTGGTGCTTTTGTTTGTATTTTCCTAATGACTAATGATGCTGAATATCTTTTCATGTGCTTTTTGCCATTTTTATGTTTTACTTGGTATAGCAGCAGTCCCCAACATTTTTGAGCCTGAGGACTAGTTTCATGGAAGACAGTTTTTTCATGGACCAGGTATGGAAGGCCAGATTGTTTCAGGATGTTTCAAACACATTACATCTCCACCTCAGATCATCAGGCATTAGAGTCTCATAAGGAGCACAACTTATATCCCTCGAAGGTGCAGTTTACGTACAGTAGGGTTTGTGCTTCTATGAGGACCTCATATTGCTGCTGATCTGACAGGAGGCAGAACTCAGGCAGTGATGCGAGTGATGGGGAGCAGCTGTAAATACAGATGAAACCTGGCTCACTTGTCTGCCCAACACTCATCTGCTGTGTGGCTAGATTCTGAACAGGCTATAGAATTATATCAGTCTGTGGTCAGGGGGTAGGGGATTGCAGTAGGGTAATACCTGTTCAAATATTTTTGCCCTTTTTTTTATTGGTTTGTTTTTGTTATAATTGAATAGAAAAAATTTTGTATTTTACAATACATTTTGGGTACAAGTCCTTTGTAAGAGATATGTAGTATAACAGATATTTTCTTTTAGTCTGTGGCTTGCCTTTTCCTTCCTTCCTTCCTTCCTTTCTTTCTTTCTTTTTCTTTCTTCCTTTCTTTCTTTCTTTTTCTTTTTCTTTTTTCTTTTTTTTTTTTTTTTTTTGAAACAGAGGCTTACTCTGTTACCCTTAGTAGAGTACCATGGTGTCATAGCTCACAGCAACCTCAAACTCTTGGGCTCAAGTGATCCTCTTGTCTCAGCCTCCCAAGTAGCTGGGACTATAGGTGTGCACCACATGCCCGGCTAGACTTTTTCTACTTTTAGTAGAGACAAAGGTCTCATGCTTTCTCAGGCTGGTCTCAAACTCCTGAGCTCAAGCCATCCACCCATGTCAGCTTCCCAGAGTGCCAGGATCACAGGTATGAACTACTGTTGCCTGACCGTTTTCATTTTCTTAATAGGTATCTTATGAAAACTAGAAGTTTTAAATTTGGATTGAGCTCAGAGTTTCTTTTGAAGCTTGTGCTTTTTTGTGTGCAACTAAGGGATATTTGCTTACCACTTGTCATTTTGTTGTTGAATGTTGTCTGTTTATTGACAAGAAATGGTCATGGAGACAAAACAACCAGAATTAGAATATGAAGGCAACTAGAGTTTTTGAGCACCTGCTATGTTCTTGGCTCTATATTGAAAGTTTTCTCTTATGCCATTAATCTTTTTTTTTTTTTTTTTCATTAAATCATAGCTGTGTACATTAATGAAATTATGGGGTACAATATGCTGGTTTTATATACAATTTGAAATACTTTCATGAAACTGGTTAACATAGTCTTCATCACATTTTATTAGCTATTGTGTTAAGACATTTATATTCTACACTCAGTAAATTTAACATGTACCCTTGTAAAATGCACTATAGGTGTGGTCCCAACAATTACCTTCCCTCCACCTATCCTCCCCCCTCCCCTCCTCTCTCCTTCCTCTTTCCCCTTCATCTTGGGCTAGAGTGGGGTTATAGCATTCAGGTGGAAGTGTGGGTGTTTATAAATTAGTTTCACCGTAGAGCTGAGTACATTGGATACTTTTTCTTCCCTTCTTGAGATACTTTGCTAAGAAGAATATGTTCCAGCTCCATCCATGTAAACATAAAAGAGGTAAAGGCTCTATCTTTCTTTAAGGCTGCATAATATTCCATGGTGTACATA
>CAUYPK010089688.1:0-42365 GCA_963574355.1 Loris lydekkerianus | reverse complement strand
TCACAGGACCCACAGCAACCTCCAGCTCTTGGGCTTCTGAGATTCTTCTGCCTCAGCCTCCCGAGCAGCTGGGACTACAGGCGCATGCCACAACGCCCGGCTATTTTTTGGTTGCAGTTCGGCCGGGGTTGGGTTTGAACCTGCCACCCTCAGTATATGGGGCGGGCGCCCTACTCACTGAGCCACATGCATTTTTAATTAGCTGGATTTAACCATCCCACAATATATCATGTTGTACATACTAAGTACATAATGAAAAGAATTGAAACTCTGTACCCATTAAACAATAAATCTCCATTCTCCACTCCCCCTGTCCCTGGCAACCACCATTCTACTTTATGTTTTTATGAATTTGGCCACTCTAGGCACCTCATGTGAGTGGAATCATGTAATCTTCATCTTAAAAGAAGATGTGACTGGCTCAATTTACTTAGAATAGTAATTTCAAGGTTCTGGCCAGGCACAATGGCTCACACCTATAATCTTAGAACTCTGGGAGGCTGAGGCAGGAAGATCCTCAGGAGATCCTCCCTTGAGCTCAGGAGATCAAGACCAGACTAAGCAAGAGTGAGACCCTGTCGCTTCTAAAGATAGAAAAAATTAGCGGGGCTTGGTGGTGGGCTTCTGTGGTCCCAGTTACTTGGGAGGCTGAAGCAGGAGGATCACTAAAGCCCAGGAGTTTGAGGTTGTTGTGAGCCAGGCTCATGCCATGGCACTCTAGCCTGGGGAACAGAGTGAGACTCTGCCCCACCCACACCCACCCAAAATAATAGCTATAATAATAATTTCAAGATTCATCGTGACCCAAATCTGAAAAGAACATTGCCAAACTGAGGTTAACACATATTTAATTAAATGCCTACAGACTATAACATATTGTTGCAAAGGATTCCTCAACCTTTCTCTTGCTCTTGGTCATATTAATGACATTGAAAATGTCATTTGGAGCATGAAATGGGGAAGGTACATACCAGCTCACCCAGGCCTGGGCAAAGAGAAGTTAAGCAATTCCCTAGGGAGGAATGGGAGCCACAACTCAGAGATGGGCAGCTTCTGACCCACGGTCACACAGCCCTGAGGCTCCAAGGGTCTGGAGCCTCCACCTCCCCAACTTCACACATGCATGTGTGAGGTTCCAACTTCAGCCACAGTGCTGACCCCAGGCTGCCTCTTCTTTCTGACTTCTCAGGAAAAGCCAAAAAACAAAACACAAAATACCACAAGTCAGGAAGCATCCATCATGTGCTGTCCAGCCCAGGCCGGAGGGGCAGGGGTCAACAGGGGGCTGACCTCAAGGTCTCCGTGGGGACCAGGATCCGGTGAAGTTGAGGGTGAGAGGCTGGAAATTTTCCCACCCTGAGATTTTCCTGCGTCAACCCAGGAGGGCGCCCTGGATGCCGCCAGCCCTGCCCCCAACCTCCTTCCTCTCTTGACACGGCTTCCCGGCTAAGGATGGATGGGGGGGGGGCGTGTTGAGATGCAACTGCCAGGCTCAGGAAAGGACAGTCATGTTGGGATTGATGCCATGAGGGACCCTGGCTCAGAGCAGCCATGGGTCTGCCTGGGTGCCACACAGCCCAGAGTCTTAGTGCACAGGCGTCACTGCTGCTCCTGCTCCACACAGCCACACTCCCAAAGTCGCCACTGTCTTGCCAGAGAGTTGGAGCCCAGCCCGGCCTGGGGCGTGTGAGTAGCCCTGGTCCCGGGCTCTGCCCTGGCCCTTCCTCCCCCACACACTCAGGCCTCAGCCCTTCCTTGTGTTAAATAGAAACCTCTTTATTCTAAGTATCGAACATTCCTTAATACATTGGATTGGGGCCAGACCTTGAGGTGAGGGGAAAGAGGGGAGGGCTGGGATATTTCTATAGAGCCTTCCAGAACACCACACAGCACACTGGGCTATGGAAGGGGGGGTGATGCTGGGAATGGGCTCTGTGGCCTTGGGAAAGTCCTTGCTCCTTCTGGCCTCTGTTTTCCTTCTGTATAAGGACTATGGGTTGGGTGAGAAGACCTCTAAGGGACTTCCGATCCCAGGGGTCTGTGGTCCCAGGCAGGGAGTCAGGAGGAGGCCACAGGGAGGGTGGTTTGTCAGCAGCAGAGATGGGGGAACCTAGGTGGAGGGCTGGGAGACCCTCAGCGTTGGGCCCGGGGCCTCACTGGAGATGGAGGCCTGGGCCAGGGCAGACAGGCCAGATTGGGCCTGGCCAGGCGGGAGAAGGGGAGGTGGCCCAGGAAGAGAGGGAGGCCAAGGCAGAAAGATGTGCGGGGCACAGGGATGTCTGCAAAGAAGGCATGGTCCCTAGGGGGTGACAGGGCTCCCCCCTCAGAGAGTTCCAGGTCCCGGGCCACGGCCAGAATCTCCTGGCGGGCAGCTGTGTTTCGTAGGCCACGGATGTCCAGGAGGGCTGCCACATGCTTGCGCCTGGGGGCGGAGGAATAGACAGGTGCATGGGGGTCCTTGGCTTCAGATGCATACCCAGCCCATGGATGAACCCCACCTGACTCCTGTCCTCCCCTGCCTCAGCTCTAGAATCCCTTTATGCCATCCAGATCCTTCCCTGGAATCAGAACCCCCTCTCAGGCCTTCACCTCATGCCAGCTCCCTTCTAAAACTTCGCTTCAGCCATTTCCAAATCCTCCTGCCATAAATACAATCAGTTCCAGAATGCTCATCTCCAAACCCAGCCCTGAAATTGTTCTTTTCATCCCAAGCCTCAGCTCCTTACTAACCTTCAATCTTCACTCCCATCTTAGCCTGGATGACTCCTAAACTTGCATCCTGGTGCCCTCATGGCCATTTAAGCTCTGGGCTCTACAGCAAATCCTTAATTTCATCTTCACTTTCATTTCAAACAGCCCCACAGGCAACACTCAATTCACCCAGAAGTGTTCACCCCCATTTCCACCCTAACTCTTACCTCATCCCAAGGCCTGCCATTGCAGTTCTGGAACCCTCACCCACAATTCAACCCAAAACTTCTCAACCTAGAACCCACTGTAGAACTTCCATCCTCAAATTTGATCTTGGAACACTCACTTTGTCCTCTTCCATTTTGGTGCTCCACCAAAATTCCACTCCTGGACTAAACTCACCTTAGGGACCCTCCCTCCAGCCAGAAACTGCATGCCCCAAACCAGCTCTATTCTACAACCTTTGCCCCTAAATCCCACGCATTAGGACCTTTTCCTTCACCCCCACCTCAGCTCCAGATTGTGGATCCAAAACTCAACTCCAGAACCAGCACCATATTTCAATTCAAGATCCTGACGTTTCATTTCAAGAGTATTCATTTCAAACAGAGCTCTGGGTTCTTCCTACCATATTCAGGGTCTTCATCTTCCCACATGCCAGGTTTAGAATCCTCACAGCTCCAAAATACCCAAAACATGGCTCAAGAACCTTGAGGGTCCCCAAACTCAGCTTTTAAATCACTCCTCCCAGCTCAGCTAGAGAACCTCAAACTTAGCTTCAGATTCAAGTTCAGATCTGAAATTTGAGACTCAAGTTCAGGGACTCCAACCCAGCAGGATTACTGGGACCCCTTGGGACTCCAGGGCTTTGTACCTTTCTAAGAACATGACCCCATTCCCCAGAACCAGAACTGATCATCCTGAATGAGTTCTAGAACCCCCAGCCTTGATCCTGGAACACAAACCCTCTCATGCCTCAGTCCTTGTTCCTGTGATGTTTTGTATCTCTGAGAGTATCGAATATCAGCCTGCCCCAACAGCAAACTAGGGTTGCCGCTGCCACTGCCACCACCCAGTACTCACAGATGGTGGTGTGGTGTGCTAGTCTGGTGCACTGGCTTTGAAGCCACTTTGCTGCCTGGGTTTAAGTCCCAACTTTGCAACTAGCTTGCTGCGACACTGAGAGGAGCTATTTAATTTCTGCCTGCTTCAGATGAGTTACTTGAGTGTATTTTCTAAAATGACCTTAATTATATCTCTTACTTATACAGTGCATATGTAAGATGCTTATTTGGGTTTGAAATAACTCAAGGAGCAAGAACTGGCATTGTTAACGGTGGTGGATGATGATGATGATGACGACGAGTTCTCTAATAATCCTCTGAAGAGAGTACTGTATCCCTATGAACAGATGAGGAAACTGAGGCTCAGAGTAGGTCACACAGAAAGGAAGTGGCCCGCTAGTATCTGAATGGCGCCTGTGCCTGCCGCAAAGTGCGTGTGTGTGCCCGCGTGCCCGTGCGTGTCCCCGTGTCCCCCGCGGCTCCCTGCTGGGCTGGCCCTTCCTGCTGCCGGGCGGCCCCGCGCCCCCCTGCCCTGGGTTTCCTGTGACCGCCTGTTTGTTTGCAAGCCCTGGCGGCGGCGGCGGCAGGAGAAGGAGGGAAATCGTATTAATAATGCCCTGGTTCCAGCAGGAAACGGCCGTCAGACACGCTCGCCGCCTCCCTCCCTCGCCCAGGAGGCAGGAAACGCAGGGATGGCTGCCAAGGCCGCCAGGAGACCCGGGCGGGCAGCGGCGGCGGTTGCGGCTAGGCGGGCGGCTGTGCCTCTCACCTGATGTCTGGGTAGTCGCGCACCAGCACCCCCACCTCCACCTGGATACTGGGCGTGTCTTCCAGCTGCAAGACTTCTGCCAAATGGGGCACCACAGCGTCCAGCCATGAGGCCTGGGACTCCTGTAAGGAGAAGGCTGAGGGCTCACATACTCTCCCAAACAGCCAGCCCTCTCCCAAACCCCACCATCCCTGGACCCACCTTCCCCTGCGCTTGTCCCTTCTGGTCTGTTTTCCTGTCTATAAAACCTACCAAAAAACAGACTGTGGCTCATGCCTGCTATCCTAGCTCTTTGGGAGGCTGAGGAGGGTGGATCAGCTGAGCTCAGAGCAAGAGCAAGAAGACCTCTTCTCTAATAAAAATAGAAAAAACTAGCCAGCTGTTGTGGCGGTAGCCTTTAGTCCAGCTATTCCTGAGGCTTAGGCAAGAGGATCACATAAGCCCAAGAATTTGAGGTTGCTGTGAGCTATGATGCCAGGACACTCTACCCAGAGGGACAGAGTGAGACTCTGCCTCAAACAAAACAAAACAAAAAACAAACAAAAGACTATATAGCCAGATTTGAAGAAAAATACATGGTATAATCTACTCCCTGTTTTGCAGATAATTTGGGACTCAGGGACACTCCTCAAAACCTCTTCCAAGTTTGCAAAATGTTCCAATTGGGAGGAAACTGGATAAAGTGCACAAGGGAGCCCTCTGAATTCTTTCTTACATCTCCATGTGAATCTGCAATTCTTTCAAAATTAAAAAACAAAAAAATCCCAAGGACTCCAGGCTAGAAACTCTTGGAAAAGCAACTGAGCAGGGACCATCCAGTCCTGCTGATACAACTGAGTACCAATAAAATTAGATGATTTTAAATTCTTGGGCTTGGAAATGTTAGGATTCAGAATTTCTGTCGCATTTAGCTTCTACTAATGTTCATAACTCTGTGCCAGGTACCGTCCTAAGCACTTAGGAATTAACTGATCTGATCCCTGCAGCAGTGAGTGGGGACCACTATTCTTTCACAGCTGAGGAAGACACCGAGGCGAGCTCTCACAGAAAGAAAGCCCATTTTTATGCGCAAAGGGTACGGATCAGAGTGTTAACTGTTTCTATTGACCAAAAGGTGGGCGATGAGGGTCTTATTCTGAGCTCTGCCACCATCAACACCCCCATCACCCCGCCCCCCGCCTTTGAGTCCTGGGATCCTCCAAGCCTCCTCTGGGAGCCCTGCCCACCCCACACTGACCAGGCGCCGGAATAGCCTCTGCAGCTGCGCCGCGTCCTCCCGGAGCCTCCCGGCCACGCGGCTGCGGGTCCGCGCCGACCTGCAGCGCAGGCGCCCGCGGAGCAGGGGCCGCACGTACTCCACCAGCGCCCGCCGGTGCAGCTCGGCCACCAGCGCCTGCGGGCATGGGAGCGAGACAAGAAGGGTGTAAGCCACGTCAGACCGACCCCCACCCGCCAGGCTGCCGGCGACACCTTCCCCACCCCCCGCACCCACTCGGGGCACCCAACAGGAACCCCTCCTACAGGGCGCCCAGCCCCAGCCTTCTCCCTATCAGATGATACCTTTCCCGGACACCCACTCCTACCGGTCCCCAAAAGGTGCCCCAGCCTCTCTCCGTTCATTTCCCAAGCTCCTGTCTCAGAGCCCCCCCAACCCCCGCCCCGCACAGGCCTCACCCTCCAGCGGGCACTAAGACTCCGGGCAGGGCGCACCTCCTCCACCCCTTGGGAAAATCTCCCCGCTTGGAAGGGGAGTCTCCCCTAGCCTAAGCGCTCCTACACTCCCCACCCTGCGCCCACCCTCAAGCAGGCGCACCTGGTAAGGCTCGTCCTGCATCCGGCGCAAGGCCAGGGCCTGAGCGCCCAGCGTGCCCACGATGCCGTCCAGTGCCTCCGGGCTGCTCAGCCACTTCCGACGCATCAGCTTGTTGAAGTGGGGCTAATGGGACAGGGCAGGGAGTCATAGTTCTCCCTCCCACCCTCCCTCTTTACTTAGGAATAAGTTCCCCAAACTCTGCTCCATGCTGAACCAGGGCTGTACGGTGCTGGGGACATATCAGGGATGTGACAGCCCAGTCCTGCCTTCTTGGAGCTCACAGTCAGAGCGGGAGAGAGAGCCTGTCTCCAGGCAGTGATGCCCCACAGCTGATAGGGCTGGGGCAGAGGATCCCAGGGGGTTAGGAAGCCAGAGGGGATGCCTGACTCAGCACTGCCAGTCAGGTAAGCTTCTTGGAGAAGGGGACACCTGTGCTGACGCCCCTGAAGATATGCTTACCCAGGTGAGGGGTGGGGCAGCTTGTGGCTCAATGGGAAGGGATAGCCAGTGTGAAGAAAGCCCAGTATTGGTGGGTTCAAACCCCGTCTGGGCCTGCCAAGCAACAATGACAACTACAACAAAAAAATGGCCAAGTGTTGTGGCGGTCACCTGTACTTGGGAGGCTGAGGCAAAAGAATTGCTTAAGCCCAAGAATTTGAGGTTGCTGTGAGCTGTGACACTACATCACTCTACTGAGGGCAACATAGTGAGACTCCGTCTCAAAAAAAAACTTACCCGGGTGTGGTGGCTCACTCCTATAATCCTAACACCTTGGGAGGCTGAGGCACGTGGATCGCTTGAGCTCAGGAGTTCAGAGACCAGCCTGAGCAAGAGTGAGACCCATCTCTACTAAAAATAGAAAAACTATCCAGATGTTGTGATGGGCTCCTGTAGTCTGGATTCGAACCCACCAGCTCCAGTCTATGGCTGTGGTGTGTGTGACTGGTGCCCTACCTGCTGAGCTATAGGCGCTGAGCCAGCACAGTTCTTTTTTTTCTTTTCTTTTCTTTTTTTTTTTGAGATAGAGCCTCAAGCTGTCACCCTGGGTAGAGTACTGTGGCACAGCTCACAGCAACCTCCTACTCCCGGGCTTAAGTGATTCTCTTGCCTCAGCCTCCCAGTATCCCTCCTAAGTAGCTGGGACTACAGGCGCCCGCCACAGTGCTTGGCTATTTTTTGGTCGCATTTGTCATTGTTGTTTGGCAGGCCCAGGCTGGGTTCAAACCCGCCAGCTCCGGTGTATGTGGCTGGCGCCTTAGCCGCCTGAGCCACAGTTGCCCAGCCCACAGTCCTTTTTGAAAGCTGCCTTTTCTCTCTATCCGTGACAAGGTCTTGTATTAGATGGAACTCATGAGCCTGCCACTCCTCTCTCCCAGGATGCCCTGTATATGTGACTGTGACTTTCAAAGAATTTGCCATTTGCTGATTTTGAGGGAAATTAATTTCTAACTTTTTTACAGATAGATTTTAAAAAGTGTTAAAAATTTGAAATATGCCAGCTTGGTGCCTGTAGCTCAAGTAGATAAGGCGCCAGCCACATACACCAGAGCTGGTGGGTTTGAATCCAGGCCAGGCCTGCCAAACAACAATGACAACTACAACCAAAAAATAGCCGGGTGTTGTGGCGGGCGCCTGTAGGCACAGCTACTTGGGAGGCTGAGGCAAGAGAATCGCTTGAGCCCAGGAATTGGAGGTTGCTGAAATGAGCTGTGATGTCACAGTACTCTACCCAAGGCAATAACTTGAGTCTCTGTCTCAAAAAAAAAAAAAAAAAAAAAAAATTGAAGTATGCCAAATCGATTGGGTTTATAATTAAAAACATTTTTTTCCTGTCAAAAAAATAAAAAGAACTTTAAGACAGCAACAGCAGAGCATTAAACCAAGCTGGGGCCCTTCTAACTGTGTGTGTGTGGGGGGGAGATAGTGTGACCTTGAAGCCTGCACTGGTTTTTATCCCAGGCATGTGACAGGGAGTGAAGGTAGGCATGGCTGGGGTGCTCAGGGCTTCCTGGACTATGTGAGAAGCCCCAGCTTTCTCCTGAGGGCATGGGGGAGCCATGGCAGGTTCTAGAAGGGAGGGAGAGGGTCAAGTTTACTAAGATGGATGGGAGGAGGCAAGACTGAGGCAGAAGTTAGGGAGGAAGCTAGAAGGAGTGAAAAGTGGGGGTGAGAAGGGTTGGGGGAGGATAATCCAGGTGGGAAATTTGGGGAGGGGAGGAAGGTGTGATGAGCAGTGGGTCTGTCACTGAGATGCAGGCTGGAGGGCTGGGGGGAGACAATGTAGTCTGGGTGGACACAGGGAGAGTGAGGTGCTGAGACTTGGTGTCCCCAGGGGTCTAAAGCAGGTCCCTGTTCCACTTGGCTCCAGGGCCCCCTTCTTGCTCTCTCATCCTGACAGCAGCCCAGTTTTCTGAACCTCCAAAAATGGGAGCCTGTGGGCATCTGTTGAAAAGGAGGGCATGAGGTAACCTGGCCCCTGGGGACTCTGCTAGGCCTACACCCTGCCTGATGCGCACAGACACGCACATCTGTGCACACATGCTCCCTCCAGCCGACAGCCACTCACACACTCATACGGGCATTCCCACGCAGCTGCATCTGTCTCTCCACGTCTCTAGATTTTTCTGATGTCTCTCCCTCTGTCTCTGTCCCAGATAGCTCTGCCAATCTGGCTTCTTCCCTTTCTCCCTGACCTGCCTTGTTTTCTCACTTTGTTTCTTCTTTCTTTCTCTTTCTTTCTTTCTTTCTTTCTTTTTTTTTTTTTTTTGAGACAGAGTCTTGTTTTGTCACCCTCAGTAGAATGCCATGGCATCATAGCTCACAGCAACATCAAACTCATGGGATCAATCAATCCTCTTGCCTCAGCCTCCTGAATAGCTTGGACTACCGGCGTGTACCACAATGCCGGGTTAGTTTTCCTATTATTAGTAGAGATAGGGGGTCTTACTCTTGCTTAGGCTGGTCTTGAACTCGTGAGCTCAAGCAATCCACCCACCTTGGGCTCCAGATGCTAGGATTACAGGTGTGAACACGATGCCACACCGGTCTCTGTTTCTCTCTCTGTCTCTTTCAAAAGGTACATAGTGATTTACAGATTAAGAATCTAGACTTGAGCCAGATTGTTGTCTGGGCTCTGTCACTTGCTGAGCCTCATTTTCCTCCTCTGTAAAATGGCCCGACTGTAAGACCCATCTTGCAGGATCATAGTAAGAAAAAAAGGAACTGATACTCGGCTGGCACAGTGAGTGCTCAGGAGGTGTTCACTGGTGCTGTGAAGCCTGTACATTTATGAAGACAGCAATGACCAATACTTGCGGGCTGGGCTCTAAGCTAAGCAGGATGGCCAAAATCCTATTATTTCTTTAGAGCCATCTGAGAAGCCTGTAATTCCTTGTGTCCACTTTCCAGATGCATAAACAGAGACCCTGAGAGGACAAGCAAGTTGTCCAAGGTCCCTCTACTTGGAGGTTGTGCAGCCAAGCCTGGAACAGAGGCTGTAACTTCTTCCCAGCATCACCACACTCCCTCACTCTCTCACTTTCATCTACATATTTATTCATTTAGTCATTCAAGAAATACCCTCTAAGCCTTTCTGTGGGCCCAGTCCTGGGTGGATCACTAAGCTCCATTTGAAAATGCTGGGGACATAGCAGAGAGTGAGAAAAACAAAACTTCATGACTTGCTCAGGGGACTCGAAACAGTGGCCTGACAGCTACACCTTCCTCTCCTCCCCAAGTTTCCCACCTGGATTATCCTCCCCCAACCCTTCTCACCCCCACTTTTCACTCCTTCTAGCTTCCTCCCTAACTTCTGCCTCAGTCTTGCCTCCTCCCATCCATCTTAGTAAACTTGACCCTCTCCCTCCCTTGCTAGAATTACTGTCTCATTTGTTAGGTATGAAAACGACCCTTTGTTACATTTGTTTAAAAGGATTCCTTGGCTGAGCTGGTGGCTCACACCTATAATCCTAGCACTTTGGGAGGCTGAGGCAGTGGATTGCCTGAGCTCACAAGTTTGAGACCAGCCTGAGCCACAGCGGGACCCTGTCTCTAAAAAATAGCCAGGCATTGTGGCGGGTGCCTGTAGTCCCAGCTATTTGGGAGGCTGAGACAAGAGAATCACTTGAGCCCAATTTTGAGGTTGCTGTGAGTTATGGTGCCAATAGCACTCTACTGAGGGTGACAAAGTGAGACTGTTTCAAAAATTTAAAAAAAAGGATTTCTTATCTCTTGGAGACATAGGCTGAAGTGCTAATGCATGAAATGAGAGGATGTCAGGGATTTTTAAAAGAATACAGTGAAGGG
This sequence comes from Loris lydekkerianus, assembly GCA_963574355.1. Taxonomy (NCBI): domain Eukaryota; kingdom Metazoa; phylum Chordata; class Mammalia; order Primates; family Lorisidae; genus Loris; species Loris lydekkerianus. The sequence continues at coordinate 31,723 of CAUYPK010089688.1, read as the reverse complement.
ATAAGTGGGGGCTGGAAGATGGAACAGGACTGGCCAGAAGTTGACATTTGCTGGAGCAGACTGATGAATCTAGAAGGGGTCATTCTGTCCTTCTGCTTGTGGGTATGTATGTTTAAAATTTTCCACAATAAAAACTTATTTTAGAAACATTCCAATGAATTCCTGCCCTTGAGAAGCTAACATTTCAATGGAAGGAGGCCAGTCAAACAAACAAATAAAACAGCAAATGATAAAGCAGGTGGTAATAAGTGCTTTGGGGACAAATACAGCAGGAGGGGGGTCTCTAGGGCTTTGTTTTAAATGGAGTGATCGCAGAAGGTTTCACTGAGAAGGAGATGTTTGAGTCAAGACTTGCAAAGCTGGCCTGGCAAGGTGGCTCCCACCCCTATGTAATCCCAGCACTCTGGGAAGCTGAGGCAGGTAGATGGCCTGAGCTCAGGAGTTGAAGACCAGCCTGAGCAAGAGGGAGAGCCTGTCTCTAAAAAAAGCAACCAGGCATTGCGGTGGGGGCTACTGGTGAGGCTGACGCAAGAGGATCACCTGAGCCCAAGAGTTTGAGGTTGTTGTGAGCCCTGACGCCATGTCACTCTACCAAGGGAGACTCTGTCTCAAAAAAAAAACAAAACCCAAAAGACTTGCAAAGCTGGAGAGAGAGCAACATGGCTATCAGAGAGAGGGCATATCCCAGGCAGAGGGAAGGCAAGTACCAAGGCCCTGAGGCAGGAATGGGCCTCCTGTGTTAAGGGACAGAGGGGGCTGGTATGGCTGGAGTGGGGTGAGCAGGGGCAGAAGGGTAGGGGATGAGGTTGAGGGGGAGAAGGGGCGGGCCGTGCAGCCCTTGGGGGCCATCGTGAGGATTTGTTGTTTTTGCTCTTCATAAGCTGGAAGCCATGGGAGGACTCTGATCAGAGAAGGGACCAAACAGATTGAACTTGTGTTCCAGCCAGGGGCACACCCCTCTCTGTCTCACTCTCAGTACTCCCACCGCCCTCCCCACATTCTCTCACCTGCCTTTGAACCTACCAGGGAAAGCACAGGGGCCCAGAGATGGGCATCTCGGAGAGCCTGGGAGGTATTGGGAGACCTCAGTGCGAAGGGGCTCCTGCTGGTGGTTCTGTTCTCCCCTTTGCTACACCTTCCCACTTCTTCCTTCCTGTACCCGCCTTTTGCCCTTCCAAACAGCCCAGGCATGGCCATAACTCCCACCCCTGGCTCTTCCCCAAACTGAGTCATGGGCTGAAGGGAACTGTGGGAGGGGGTGTTTCCCTGTCCTGGCATGGGCGCTGCCCCACCCACCCCTCTGCCCCTTTCCTCACTCACCTGTAGCTCCTGGAACAGGAGGTCAGTCAGAACACGGTGGCACAGCCGGGTCACATGGTCCAGGGCACTAGCTGAAGCTTCTCGGGCTGGCTCGCTTTCAGGGGTCCCCACCCTGGCCAGGCGCTCAGCCAGAGCCCTTTGGGGATCAGTGCAGCAGAAAGTCAAGGACCCAACGTCTCAGCCCAACTGCCTAGACCTATCTCCTTCCTCATGGGGTGGACCGCATTTTGGGGGTGCAACAATGTCAAGATGAGGAGCTGGGAAGGGCTGCGGGGACTGAGAGGCTGGGGTGTCAGGGAGGATTTTTTTTTTTTTTTTTGAGACAGAGTCTCTAGTTGTCGCCCTCGGTAGAGTGCTATGGTGTCACAGCTCACAGCAACCTCCAACTCTTGGACTTAAGCAAGTCTCTTGCCTCAGCCTCCCAAGTAGCTGGGACTACAGGTGCCCACCACAATGCCCAGTTATTATTATTATTTTTTTTGTAGAGACAGAGTCTCGCTATATCGCCCTCAGGTAAAGTGCCATGACGTCACATGGCTCACAAGAGCAACCTTTAACTCTTGGGCTTATGCGATTCTCTTGCCTCAGCCTCCAGAGCAGGTGGGACTACAGGCGCCCATCACAGCGCCCAGCTATTTTTTTGTTGCAGTTTGGCCAGGGCTGGGCTCGAACCCGCCACCCTTGGCATACGGGGCTGGTGCCCTACTCACTGAGCCACTGGCACTGCCCAGCTTTTTTTTTTTTTTTTTTAGTTGCAATTGTCATTGCTGTTTAACTGACCTGGGCCGGGTTTGAACCCACCACCCTTGGTACATGTGGCCAGCACTATAACCACTGTGCTACAGGCACTTTTTTTTTTTTTTTTTTTTTTTGAGAGATGGAGTCTCACTATGTCACCCTGGGGTAGAGTGCCATGGCATCACAGCTCACCGCAACCTCAAACTCTGAGCATAAGCGATTCTCTTGCCTCAGCCTCCCAGTAGCTGGGACTACAGGCATCCACCACAACCCCAGCTATTTTTTTGTTGCAGTTGGCCCTGTCTGGGTATGAACCCACCAGCCTTGGCGTATGTGGCTGGTGCCATAACCACTGTGCTATGGGCAACAAGCCTTTTGTTTTGTTTTGTTTTGTTTTGAGACAGAGTCTCAAGCTGTCATCCTGGGTAGAGTGCTGTGGCGTTCCAGCTCACAGCAACCTCAAACTCTCAGGCTTAGGTAATTCTCTTGCCTCAGCCTCCCAAGTTGCTGGGACTACAGGCGCCCACCTCAATGCCTGGCTTTTTTTGGTTGTTGCAATTGTCATTGTTGCTTTAGCTGGCCCAAGTTGGGTTCGAACTCACCAGCTTCGGTGTATGTGGCCAGTGCCCTACCCACTGAGCTATGGGTGCCACCTGTCAGGGAGGATGTTAAATGTCTCAGGAATGGGGGTGTTGGAGGACTTCAGGGTATTTGGGGAGCTTGGGATGTCTAGGGACAGGGGGATGCTGGGAAGAGGCTGGGATATTTAGGGGAGCTACAGGATGTATTATGGAGAACTGGTGACACAGGGGGTTGATAGATGTCTGAGGGTGACAAGGGTATATTGGGGGAGGGAGGATCTCTCTGAGTGTCTGGGTCTCAGTTTTTCTTGGAGCTTTCTGAGCAAGGGTGGGAAGACCTCTATTCCAAAAGTCCATGGTTCTAAATGTCTACAATTCTGAAATTCTATCGTTCTATCTGCCACTGTAGCAATCTACTTTCCTCCATGGCTGAAGGGAAAGTAACCTGTTCCCTGCACTTTCTGCCCAAATCACAAACATTGGGCTCTTGTCCCAGTGGAACCCATTCTTAGAAAGGCACCCTTAGAGGGTCTCATGGGAGATGACAGGTATGCAAGATTCCTACCTGGAAAAGTGGAACCACCATCCTTCCATGCAGGACCAATTAAATAAATAATGGAACAGCCACCAGTGGGACATGGCTCAGATATTTAAAAGGAGCATGGAAACTCCTCATTCCCTAACTGGAAGGTCTCCAAGTATTCAATGGGCAAGCAAATGGCAGAGGTAGGTATGATACTCTGCTATTTATATTTTTTTTTAAAGAAGGGGGGGAAAAGGGCCAGGCAAGGTGGCCTGTAATCTCAGCACTCTGGGAGACTGATGGGGGCAGATTGCCTGAGCTCAGGAGTTGGAGACCAGCCTGAGCAAAAGCAAGACCCTGTCTCTAAAAATAGTCAGGCACTGTGGTGGGCACCTGTAGTTTCAGCTACTTGAGAGGCTGAGGTAAGAAAGAAGATCACTTGAACCCAAGAGTCTGAGGTTGCTGTGAGCTATGACACAATGGTACTGTACCGAGGGTGACAAAGTAATACTAAATAAATAAATAAATGGAAAATAATACATAGTGTGTCCGTAAAGTTCGTGTGCAATTTAAAATAGTGTGCAGGCTGGGCTCAGTAGCTCATGACTGTAATCCCAGCACTCTGGGAGGCCAAGGCGGGTGGATAGCTTGAGCTCATGAGTTTGAGACCAGCCTGAGCAAAAAGCATCTCTACTAAAAATAGAAAAATTGAAGCAAGAGGATCACTTGTGCCCAGGAGTTGGAGGTCACTGTGAGCTATGATGCCACAGCACTGATGCCAGGGCAACAGCTTGAGACTCTGTCCCCCCCCCCAAAAAAAAGCGGGGTTGTGGTGGTTCACATCTGTAATCTCAGCACTTTGGAAGGCTGAGGTGGGCAGATCTCCTGAGCTCATGAGTTCGAGACCAGCCTGAGCTAGAGTGAGACCCCATCTCTAAAAATAGCCCGGTGATGTAGTGGGCACTGTAGTCTCAGCTACTTGAGAGGCTGAGGCAACAGAATCGCTTTAGCCCAAGAATTAGGGGTTGCTGTGAGCTATGACGCCGCATCACTCTACTGAGGGTGACAGAGTGAGACTCTATCTTAAAAACAAAAATAAAGTGTGCATTTGAATTTGCACATGAACTTTATAGACACCTTGTATGTACATTTAGTTAAATACAGTTACTTATATTTGCATAAAATATGTATATGTGTTCGTATGTCTGTATATACCTATTTACACCTATTTACTGGTAAGTGTATAAAATATCCCTGCAAAGATGTGGAATAGCAATATGGTTACCCCAAAGCGAGGGAAGGATGTGGCAGGAAAGAGACTTTTTACTGTATGCCCTTTTATATATTTTGAAAATTGAACCAATGTGAATGCATTACCATTACAATGCAATTACAAAGAAAGATAAAGATAAGAAAGAAAAGATAAAGAACCAGGGGTATCTCATGCTTGTGATCAATCCCAGCACTCTGGGAGACCTAGGCAGGTGGATTGCTTGAGCTCAGGAGTTCGAGACTAGCTTGAGCAAGAGTGAGACCCCGTCTCTACTGAAGAAATAGAAAAACTGGCCAGGTGTTGTGGCGCCTGTAGTCCCACCTATTTGGGAGGCTGAGGCAAGAGGCACTTGAACCCAGGAGTTGGAGGTTGCTGTGAGGTATGACGCCATCATGGCACTCTACTCAGGGTGACAGAGTGAAACTCTATCTCAAAAAATAAATATATAAAAGAAATAAAAAGAAATATAAAACACACACCCCAAATCTGTCATTCCTAGAGTCTTTAAGTCTGGCTTCTAGATTTCTATAATTCTAACACTCTGATATTCTGTTGACTTTCTGATTCTGATGCTCTGTGATACTACAGTTGTTTTTAGGAGGACTCCAAGATTTTATGCTTCTAAGGTTCCATACACATGTGTCCCCCACCCCCACCCCCTGACAGAATGTCAGTTTTGTCATTACCAGCCAGGGTCTAGGCATCCCAGCCCAGCTGTCACCTGGGACCTCCTACCCTATCCCAACACACTGGGGGTTCTCTCACCTCAGGGGGGGCCCACAGTTGACTAGTGTGATGGTCCTGCTGATGTAAGTGTCAGGTGGCAGCTCCCGAACTCCTGGGTTCTCGTGGAATCGCTCCACCCGCTGCTGGAAGCTGATGGCAGGAGAGGGAAGGGTGGCATACAGATGGGGCCTGCAGGGTTGGGACCCCTCGCTGGGTACTGAACCTACCCAGCCACCATCTCTGCTGTGGCTACCTGCCCAACCTTACTGACTCCATTTCATCTGCCCTCTCTCTGTTGGATCCCAGGTCCTAATGCACCATCAGAGCTGCACCCTGCCCTGGGTCCCCTTACCTCTGTAGAAACTCTGCCAGCCCCCCCAGACAGCAGTGGGCCATCCGTTCCCCAAACTCCTGGCTGATGCGTGGTGCTCGCTCTGTGTGCTCCTCCAGCAGCTGCACAGGATGAGAGGTGAGGAGGGGGCCAGGTCCAGTGAATCCCTTGTTCCTGCCCCTGGATTGTTGGTGCATGCCCCTGCCCATGCCCTGCCCTGTCCTCACCACCTACCTCACACACATCCTGGGCCAGGCTGCTGGGCTGCTCCTCTGAGCTCCCCCAGTGCTCCTCATCGTCCTGCAGCACTCGAAGAAGGGCTGCCCGGGTCTGAGCCTGGAGCAGGGACACAGGAGGCAGGCAGCAGTCAGGGGCTGGGGTGTAGGAGGGGTCTGCCTCCTTTTCTCTCTCTCTGCTATGATCCCCTTGCCCTTAGCCCTGAGGAGTTCTAAATTCTACCCTTGAGTTTGTGGAGGTGATGGTGGAGAGAGAGATGGAGCCAGAAAACCTGCTCAGCCCTGTCATTCTTCTATGGCTGAGCTTTATATTACTGAGTCTTTGGTTTTAAACTTCCTCCACCTAATAGCCAGGGGCCTTAAAGGTCTGTTTTTCATTGTCTGATGGCAGAAAGACTGCTCTCAGGTTCCGCTGAACAATTAATTCAAGATCCTCAGATTCTGTGATTCAGGAATTCCAAAGGTCTGGGATCAAATGTTTACACATCTCTGATTCTCTGGTCAAATGTGTTGTTTTCAATGAGTCTGAGGATCCAGACAGGCTTGAGTCTATGGTTCTAGGATTTCAGGTCACAAGGATTCTGATTGTTGTGGCTGGGGGAACTGTCACTCAGATAGGAGACACCACTGTGGCCAGGCAGGCCATTCATGGCTGGGGCAGTTCTGCTCAGGGGCACCTGTGCCCAGGCAGTCACTAACTGTGTTTGCTATCAGTCCTGCTGATATGCAAAGATGCTTCGATGCTATGCCATACTTCTGTGATTCTTTAGGCTCACGTGAATAAACTTAATCTTGCCCTTGTATTTGAAGTATGCAAATATATTGGTGTCTCTGTGCCTGGGGGCTGACCAGAGACAGAAATGATCATCTCAGGGGTATGTGTCTATGGCTTATGGACAGAACTCAGAAGTTCACATAGGGAAAAGGGAGATGGGAATAGTGAAAGGGGGAGAGGAGAGGGCCCCTAAAGCCATGGTGACCCCACCTCCCACTCCCAAATAGTGAAGTCCCAGGTACCTTAACATCTGTGACACATTCATCCTCCAAACCCCGCAGGGTGCCAGGGGACAGAAGAGGCCCCAGCTCCCCGTTCTCCAGGGCAACCATGTCCACCAGCCCTAGGACCTCTCTAGGAGAGGGAGTGAGAGACAGGGAGGTCTGTGAGAGGTGGGGCTAGTCAATCAGACCCATCCACACACTCTCCCACTCACAGCATTTGTGACCCAGGGCCACTCCCTTCCTCTCTCTGGGCCAGCTTTGCTCATCCCTCAAAGGAAGTCTTTGGAATTGTTGCTCCCCTGTCTCCAGTTCTGAGTCAGCTCCCTGATGGATGGTGTCCTGGCAAGACTTGTAGGGTCAAGTCCAGGCTTGGGGAACTGACACGCAAGGCTTCACCCATGTCTGGCCTCAGCAGATAGAATCGCCCTTCCTACTCTGCTCCTAGGCGCTGCTGCCTCACCTGGCCTTGGCAGCCTCCCCAACCAGGTTTCATTCTTCTCTACCCCCTTGCATGTCTCAAACGTTGCAGTATTGTCACTATGCACTCCCTCGTCCCATCACCCACACACCCACCAGGCTTTGGGTTGTGGCTTCCTCTCAGTCGGAAATATCATTTCCCTACAAATTGGACTTAACCCATGTCCCACAGATTTAGGAAGCTTCCAGACTCCCTATCCTGCCTCCATCTCATGGGTGGCACACGAGCATCATTGACATGAATTCCAAAATGAGATCATGTGGTAGATGTTGCTAGCTGTTGCCTTCCCATTCTGATTTTGTTGGAGGAATCATCACCGCCCGCCCCCTCCATTTCACTCTCCAATGTGTGGTTTGAGTATTGCAAATTCCCTATTTCTTGGAGTGGACAGGAGACCCAGCTGTAGCTAATCATCACATTTCATCCCTTGGCCATAAGGATGGGGATTCAAAGTCTCAACAGTCCTAAGATTCTAGAATTGGGTGAGGGTTCAAGGATATGTAGATTTTAGATGCTACAATTATAGAGTTGAAGGGGTCAATAGCACTAAAGTCCTAAAACTGGAAAGGTCAACAGTGCCAGGGTTCTAAGATCCAAGCTGGAATGAAGTTTAGGTTTAGGACTGGAAGGCTCATTGTTGCTAAGGTTCTAAAATCAAAAGTGTCACAAATTCTAAAGTTTTTTTTTTTTTTTTTTTTTTTTTTTGAGACAGAGCCTCAAGCTGTTGCCCTGGGTAGAGTGCTGTGGCATCACAGCTCACAGCAACCTCCAATTCCGGGGCTTAAGTGATTCTCTTGCCTCAGCATCCCAAGTAGCTGGGACCACAGGCACCTGTCACAACGCCCAGCTATTTTTTGGTTGTAGTTGTCATTGTTGTTTGGCAGGCTGGGGCTGGATTCAAACCCACCAGCTCTGGTGTATGTGGCTGGTGCCTTAGCTGCTGGACCTACAGGCGCCGAGCCTCTAATTCTAAAGTTTTAAGATTGGAAGACTGCCCTAGGATAAAGAGACAGAGGGAGAGAGAGAGAGGTGTGTAAGCCTTCTATAACTCTCAGGGTCAACTGTGCTGAAGTTAAGGGTGCGTGGGGCTAAGGTTCTAGGGCAGGAATGGTAACCCGGCTACGATTCTAGGACTGGAAGGGTGGACAGCTGAGATTCTAGCAGTGTGTCAGTGATGCTGAGGTTCTTGGGTCCACACTGAACTCCTAGGACTAAAATGGTTGATGGTGCTAAGACTTTAGAACTTAAAGAGTCAATGGTGCCAATAGGTTCTAGGTCTGAAAGGGTGGGCAGTCCTTCAGTTTTAAGGCTGAAGAGTCAATGTTACTGATTCTAGGAGTGTAACTGTAGATGTCCTAAGGTTTAGGTCCAGAAGGATTAACAGGCTGAGATTGTAGGAATGGAAAAGTAAGAACGCTAAAGTTCTAGGCCTAGAGGCGACTAGAGTGCTAAGGTTCTAGCCTTGGAAGGATGGAGCCCGAGTGCTAAGTGTTCACAGTGCCAAAGGTCTTGGACCAGAATGGTACTGAGGCTCTAGGACTGGAAGGGTCTACGGTGCTAAGGTGTGGCAAGACTGGACAGCACCAAGACTCTAGGGTTGTAAATGTCACCAGTGCTGAGGACTGGAAGGGGTGAGGGTGTTAGGGTTAGAGGTTCGAAGGTCTTCGGGATCCGAAGAGCCAGTGCTAGGGTGGGGCTTGCGTTCTAGAGACCTCCGGGCAACCTGCCCGGTCCAGCTCACCTGGGGTACACCTGGTTGTGCCAGTGCAGCAGCGCGTAGCGGTCAGTCTGCGGCAGCCTGCGGCGGGCGGAGGCCCCCAGCCACTCGGCCAGGGCGCCGTGGTAGCCGCGTAGGTAGACGCCAAAGGCGCCCAGGCCAGCGGGATAGGCGGGCGCCAGGCGGCCCCGCACCACGGCCATGTCTTCCAGCAGCCGCGCCCGCAGCGCCTCCAGCTGCCCCGCCAGGCCCCCGGGGGCCCCAGGCGCCGCAGCCTCCAGGCGCTCCCGCGCAGCGCGCGCCACTGCCTCCGCCCAGCGGGAGCGGAGCTTGCGAGCCGCCCCGGGGCCCCGGCGCCCATCGGCCGCCTCCTCCTGCACCAGCACCTGGCCCAGCTGCGCCACGGCGCCCGCCCCTGCGCCCGCGCCGGGTCCGGGGCCCGCCAGCGTTTCGCGCACCAGAGCCCACAGCTCACGCTGCAGGGCCTCATACAGCAGCGCCACGTCCCGCGCCCGGCGGCCTCCGCCCGCGCCCTCGGCCTTGGGCGGCCCCGGTGCGCCCCCCGACGACGCCAGCTCCTCGGCCTCCAGCTCCAGGATGTGCTCATCCGCTCGCGCGAGTTCGCGCTGCTGGATCAAGCTCAGGATCTCCAGCACTGTGGGGGCAAGGCAGGAGGTCACGGCTAGAACAGGGTGGGCGGAGAGAGAGGGAGCAGAGGAAGAAAGAAAGGTGTCAGGTGAAAGGCGTGGGGACGACGGGATGAGGAGGGCAGGAGAGAGGTGGATGCCAGGAGTGGAAGGGGAGATCCAGGGAGGAGGGTGGGGGAAGGCGAGAGTGGACTGGGGGTACAGAGAATGGGAGGGGGTGAGAGAACCGGCCAGACCCTGGTGGCTGGGTGGGAGAGGGTTGGGGCGAGAAGAGGCGCTCCGGAGGTGGCAAAAGTACCTGGATTTGGGGGGAGGGGCAAGGCACTAGAAGGCTCATGTGTGGAGATGGAGCCGAGGGTCTGAGGGGGAGTGAGGAGAAATCGGGGAAGAAGGAAAGAGGGTCCTGAGTAAGGGACCCGGGTCAGGGGTCAGAGGGCGGAGGAGGGTCTCAGGGAGTGGGTTAGGGAAAAGAACGGGGTCAGAAAGCTGAGGGGTTAGGGTAGGAACGTGCATGGATGGGGCTGGAGGAAGGGACCAGAGGAAGTGGGAGGGGTAAGGAGTGGAGAAGGGGGAGGACGGCAGAGCCTGGTACCGGGAGGGGGGGGAGCGGGCCTTGGGGAGAGGAAGTGAGACCAGAGAGGGGGTCTTTAGGGGACTGGACCGCTGTGGGGGTGACCTGGCACTCTGGTAAGTTCAGAAGTCTTGAGAAAGGGGAGCCCTGTGGTTGGAAGACCTCTGAGTGAACGCAGAGGGAGGGTCCCAAGGCCCAGGGTTACCCTCAACACCTCTACCCCCCACCCTTTGCTTCCTCCCTGGCAGAGAAACTATTTCCTGGCCAGCGCTATTTCTGCCCATCCGTTTCCAGAAGGCGGGGGCTCCCGACACCCCCTCATCACCTCCCTGCAGTGCCCTCCCAGTCCCCAGGGAGCTGGGGCTGAAATATCCTCTGGCCAGACCGTGGAGGGCATTAGAGGACGGAAAGGAGGCTTCTGGGGCCCATGGCCTCAGAGAGCAGGCCAAGGAGAGGAAGGGGCAGCCCGGAAGGGGACAGATTAAGATTGGGTTGAGACAGGTTTGGGATGGCACTGAGAACAAGGATGGGATGCAGATGGGGTTGGAATGAAGTAGGTTAGGGTCAGGATGAAGTTGGCGAGTGATCTGCAGAGGGAATAGGACAGGAAGTGAGAATGACATTGGGGCTTGGGGAAGGAGTGTGATTGGAGGTGTGGGGAAGATGAGTTAGAAGAAAGTTGAGGATGGAAAGAAGGTGCAGACAGGTATGAGTTTGGATGTGAGTGCCAGTGGATTGAAGACAGAGGCTAGGGACCAGGTTAGGATTGGGACTGGGGGTGAAAGTGGGATGGGATTGATGATGAAGAGAAGGATGGTTGAGTTGGGGGCTGGAGTTGGAGCCGGGGGCTGGAAGGGACTGGAAATGGGAGTAGGACTGAATAAGGAGATTGGAGGTGGCTGCTGAGATGAGCTGGGGTTGGGGCTAGGGGTGAGATGGAAGAGGGTTAAGGGCTGAAACATATTCAGACATGGGATGGGGCTGGGGATGGGACTGGGAGAATGGGACTTGAGATGGCATTGGACCACCTGGGGCTGTCAGGTGCTGGCATGGAGATGATGCTAAAGATGGCACTTGGAGAAAGCGAAGGGTTGGAGACAAGCACTTGAGGATGGAGATGGGTGGTGTTATGGGTTATGGTGTTATAGGTTATGCCTCTAAAAACAATTTGTAAGTTTGTGGCATTTTGTCATGGGGAACAAAGACAGGTGGTGATGGATTCAGGGGGATGTGAGGCGGAGCTGGGCCTTGGGGTGAGTTTGAAGATTAAGTATAGATGTGAGTTGAGATAGGGATGGAGTTGAAGGTGGAAGTTGGGGAGAGAGTTTTGGGATTGGGCTGGGGTTAGGGTTGGGTTCAGTGTAGGACAGAAAAGAAGAGATTGGGGGTAGGGAAGGAAGGGCTGGGCTAGGGTGGGCATGAGGGGCCAAAAGGTTGAAAGAGGATGAGATTGAATTCCAGGTTGGGAAGGGGAAAAGGATTGAAATTGGGGGTAGGGAAGAAATCCGAGGACATGGGACCAAAGTCAGGGTGCTGGATATTAGGGATGAGGCTGAAGGTGGCAGGTGGGGGAAGGGCTAGATTGGAGGTGAGGGGGAGACTGGGATAGAGTTAAGTATGAAGACTGGGATGCTCAGATTGAGGATGGAAATAGGCAGTGTGATTCTCCCAGGTCTGGGTTAGGGCTCCTGACTCACCTGACAAGGGCTCCTTCATTTTGGGGGGCTCCGGGACCTTGGGTGGGGGTTCAGGAGCTGCCTCACCTGCAGGCACCACTCTCTCAGCCAAGGACGCACGCCGGGGCTTGGGCCCACGCCCCAGTCTCAGGAAGGCCAGTCTCTGGGCTGCCTCCCTGGCCACCTCCTCAGCACCATGGGCTCGGGTCCCCTGAAGCCGGGACAGGAGGCCAAAATCTGCTGAGCTCCTGCGTATCCCTGGTGGCAGCATGCGGCCCAGGAAGGAGCGGGGCTGCCCATCCCCAGGGCTGCCTGCTCGCCGGCCTGGAGCCCAGCCCAGACGGAAGGGGGCCAGGCCTGCCAGCTTCTCCAGGGTGGCACGGCGGCGGCAAGATGTCCCATTAGGCAGGGTCCCCAACTCTCCAGTCTCTTCTTCTTCTAGCCCTGAAACTTCTTCAAAGGGGTTCCGAGAGGACCTCAGGGGCAGGGTCCCTGCCCGGGGAACCTTAGGGTCTGCCATCCCTAGACTCTTCAGGATGGGCATTTTGACCAGGTGGGGACCTAGAGAAAAAATAATGATAATGAATGGTGTTGGTGACAATGCTTCTGTGTACAGAGCACTTCAGGTTATGTCTACCAGGTACTAGCCTGACCACTAAATAATTCCTTCAATCTGCACAATCCTGTCAGATGGTGACTGTTATTATCCCCATATTGCAGATGGGGAAATTGGAGCTTAGAAGCAAAGTCACTTGCTTAAGGTCCCATAGAGATTTAGGAACAAAGTGGGGATTTGCACTCAGACCTATCAGATTGCAAAGGTCGGGTTCCTCCCCTGAGCACCAACATTCAGAGCCTTTCCCTATCTCACTCCTGCCCTGTCAGTGAGGAGCAGTCAAGGAAACAGGCTCAGAGCTAGGAAGGCTCTCTCCCAAGGTGTGACAGCCACCAAGGGCAGAGGCTGCATGAGGACCAAGGCTTCCACGAGAAGGTCCTAACTACTGTTGTCTCTACCTCATTCATCCCTTCAACAAAAACTACTAGGAAGGAGCCAGAATAGGTAAATCCTTAGACAGAAAGGAGATGGGTGGTGCCTGGGAGGTGGAGGTGTAGTGGGGGTGGGGAGCTGGGGTTGGGTTGCTGAGGGGCATGAGCTTTCCTTCTGGGGTAATGAAGGTGTTCTGGAACTGGAAAGAGGCGATGGTTGCACAACATTGTGATGTACTAAATGCCACTGAATCGTACACTTTAAAATGGCGTAAAAGGGCCAAGCATAGTAGCTCACACCCGTAATCCTAGCACTTTGGGAGGCAGGTGGATTGTTTCAGGCCAGGAGTTCAGGACCAACCTGAGCAACATAATGAGATCCTGTCTCAACAAAAAATAGAAAAACTAGCCAGGCATAGTGGCACCCACCTGTAGTCCCAGCTACTCAGGAGCCTGAGGCAAGAGGATCACTTGACCCCAGGTTTGAGGTTACTGTGAGTAGTGATTGTATGGCTGCACTCTGCCTGGGCAACAGTATGAAACCCTGTCTCAGTTTGTTATGTGTGCTTTACTGCAATTAAAATAACAACAAAAAAAACAGGTATTTACTGCCATGGGCCCAGCCCTGTGCAGGCATTGGGAGTGCAGCAGTAGCCAAAGCAGACCCAGTCCCTGGCCTGGTAGGGTTCACAGCTTCCTAAGTCCTGCCTGTTCCTCTCCCAACTTTCTCTCTCCCATCTTTGATCTCTCTTTTCACCCCTTCCCATGGCCTCTCCCTGCCCTAGCCTCCCCCCTGGTCTCCAGCCTCTAGTCTTGGCACCTCCAGTCCACCTTTGAGGACCTTGACAGGTGACACACCTGGCCCTCCCTTTCTCCTAACCCTTCCACGGCTCTCCAGTGCCCATAGGATGAAGCTCAAGCCCCTCACCACACCTGTCTGGTCTGGAAGAGGCCCGCTTGCTAGTGCTGCCCCAGACCCCTCTGGGTTTCAGTGTCTGCTGGTCCTCCCTGGAAGCCTGTTCTCCAGGCTCTCTTCATGCTTCAGGACTCAGTTGCAATGCCCCCTCCTCCAGGAAGTCCTTCGTGACTCCCAGGTCCCACAGCCTGTGGGATCTCTTATTCTACCCCTTGCCTGCTCTGGATTGTCTGAGGGGGGGATTAAATCTGTGTCCCTCCCCTGACCTGTGAGCCCCAGGAAAGCAGGGCTGTGTTTCAGTCACCACTGTGTCCCCAGTTCCAAGTATAGGGCAGGCACTCATAGAATAAGTTCTAAGCAGGAAAGGAAGGAAGGAAGGAGGCAAGACAGTTCGTTCCTTGGGTGGAAAGGAGGTGCGATGAGTTGAGCTGGAAGAGATCAGGAAGGAATGGCCACATGGGCCTTGAATGCCATGACAAGGGACTGAGGCTTTCCCCAAGGGCCCTGGAGAGCCATGGAGGTTATTTTGCAAATGATGAAATCATCCAAACATTCAGAAAAGTACATAAAACAAACTTAATATACACCCCTGTGCTTACAATCTTAGCTACATCTGATGCAAATATTTGCTCTGTTCTGTGCAGGCTTTTGTTGTTGTTGTTGTTTAAGACAGAGTCTCATTCTGTTGCCATAGATAGAATGCCATGTCATCAACTCCACTCACAGCAATCTCAAATTCCTGGGCTCAAGAGATCCTCCTGCCTTAGCCTCCCAAGTGGCTAGGACTGCAGGCATGTGCCACCATTCCAGGATAGTTTTTTTCTGTTTAGCGGAGATGGGGTCTCCCTCTTGCTCAGGCTGGTTTTGAACTCCTGGGCTGAAACAATCCACCCACCTGGGCCTCCCAGAGTGCTAGAATTAAAGGCATGAGCCACTATGTCCTGCCTCCCAGGTTTTTTAAAAGAAACTGTACTGCAGCCTCCCACTGCCTCCCCGTGTCCCCACTCACTCCAACCTTCTCCTGGAGAAACCAGCATTCACAATGTGCTGTCCATCCATCTAAGTGGATTTTTATCCCATACTACATAGACTTGTATCCTGAAATGATACATGGTGTATTGTTTTCCATGGTTTCAAACTCTCTATAAATGGTATCATACTATTTGAATCCTGCAATGTGCTTTTATAAATTCTTTTGTTTCCATGAAACCTACAACATGAGCTTTATCTGTGTCTGGCTATATGGATCTAGTTCATTTATTTTAAGTGCTACATAATATTCCACTGAATAATTCTGCCGAAACTGTGTAAGTAATGTGCCAGATGTTCCTTTATCCTCCTATTTATTGCTGGAGCTGTGGGTTGTAACTGGGACAGGGTCAGACTGTGCAGGCACCGGGTTAGGGGTAGGCTGGTGCTGATGGGGCCTGAGTTAACTGGGCTTTGGGCAATAGCATCCCTTCCTGTGATAAGGAGAGCCCTTTATTCCTCCCCCATTTCAGCCTCTGGATCTGAGCTGTTGCTTCTTAATCCTCCTGTTCTGGAAACACCATCTGACCGAATTTCTAGCTTCCACAGGCACCCAACCCCTGGGATGCAGTCACCGTGGCATACTCTTGCCTGCAGCCCCCATGGCTGTGTGCAATGATACCCCACACACCACACTGTCCATATACTGATTCCTCTGACTTTCGCCTTCCAAAGTGGCTTCTGTGTGCCTCTTGTCAGACTGGCTCCATCATCCCCCCCAAAACCATCTTCACCTCCACCCCAAAATGGCAGGTTCCAGTTTCCCTCCAGCTGAAGTCGATGTTATCCAAACTAAGTCTGATATTCTCCCTCCTGGCTCCAGCATCCCCTCACCCTCACCCAACTGGATTCAGTACCCCCAAACTATTTCCAACACCCCCCAAACCTGGCTGTAACCTTTTCCCAAAACTGGCCCCAACATTTTTCCCCTTCCTGGCTCCAACACTCCCTCTGCAAACTGTCTCTGACATCCTGCCCCTTCAACCCCCTCGTCTGCCTCCCGGTGCCCGGCCCCTGACTCACTTCCGAGGCATCCCTCAAGCCCCAACCTTGCAGGATGTCTTGGCCACCAGAGCTTCCCTCCTTGGGCCCCTCCTCCTCTTCCTCACTGCCAGCCTTTCCCCAAAGCCCCAAACCCTCTCCAGAGGCCCTGACCTCTACAGAATCTGTCACCTCCGGTCCCCAGTACCTACATTAGAGGACTGTCCTTATACATTGTGTGTCTGCAAGCCAAACTACTACCAGTGCAACCCCAATCAAGTCCTTGCCCCAGACACAGTCCTGTCATCGATTCAGCTCGTTGCAAGCCCATCCACATCTCCAGCCCCAACCTGACCCCTGTCTCCCGCTAAGTCTCCATCCCAGTTCTTGCCCCTGTTCCCATGTCCAAGACCCAATGCCCTCCTGGCCTTAGTCTTCCCACCTGGACTTGGAGGGCATCAGACCCAACGCTATCTCATCTCTTTTCTCCCTGGTGTTCCCAAGCTCTCCAGGCTCCATCAAAGCCTCTCTGGGCCCTCAGAGTTCCCAAGGTCTCCCCTGCAACATCCTCCTGCTCCCATCTCCTTTCTGCCCTTTTGCCGGCATCCTCCTATGGTCAGGCCTCCTAATTGTATCTTTGCCCCCAGCCTCTCCTTGGTTCACCAGGTTCTCCTGAACTCCAGTCCCGTCCAACTCTGGGCAGTGCTTTTTCCCCAGAAAGACTTGGGGTGTGAATCATATCCCTGCCCCCTAGCGCACTCACCTCTGTCCTCCGTGCCTGTCCCTCTGCCCTGCTGCTGTCCTGTCCCCACGCTACTTCTGCCAGGACTGCTGAGAGCTTGGATCTGAGGGGGGGCTGCTCAGAGGAGGACAATTTCCTGTCAGGAAACCCCTCCCTCTCTGGGGCCAGGGGCCGGGAAGGACTCATTATCTGTCTGCCCTTTCAGGCCAGGCTGTGGTTGGGTTGGGCTGGGCAGGACGAGGCCCACAGCCTTCCTAGGCCGGAATCTACCCCCCTGCCAGCTCTTCACGCCTCCCAAGGTGACAACACCATCCTGGGCACCCCAGGGAGACACCCTGTGCTGGACTGGGGCCCAAAGCTGCTGTTCAGCCTGTGCAAGCCCTGAGGCCTTTGGATGAGGGGGTGGGAGGGGTGGGTGTACCTCTCTCTAGGGCTCCCTGCTATTGAGTGAAGACCTTAAGGAAAGTTACGGTCTGGGCCCAGAGGGTTGGGGCCAGATGGAAGAAGCACCAGAACAGAATTATAGTTCTTGTTGCCTCAAAGCCCCTGCCCCAGGTCTTTGCATGGCCTCCTCCTGATGTCCCAGCTCTATCGTGCCCCTTCCTCAGCTCCTCTGGGTCCTCTCTCTTCCAGGGACATCATCCTGATTTGTCAATCTAGTTATGGAACCTTCTACAATCTGAAATTATCAGAGGCATATGGCTTCCCTGCAGATCCTCTGACACTCCCTCCCACTCGAATGAGAATTCAGCCAGGCAGACTTTGTTGATCCTGCTAATCAGGTACACCCCTAGCTGCCCACCTGGCCCACAGCAGGTGCTCAGTCAAGGTCTATGAAAGGATTGCAGAGTGGAGACAAGTAGAGCTGAAGACAGGAAGTGGGTCTGGGGGTGGACTTCTGCTGGAGGGGACTGAGGGGGTGGATATCAACATGCGGCTGGGGCTGGTATGGGCCTTGCATGGGCTTAGATGTGGGAGTTGGGGTTACTTTTAAGGCTGAGTTTGGGGTATAGGCACAGACTAACAGGGAGGAGTGATCAGGCCTAGACAAACTTGGGGCTCAGGTTGGTTAGGAGCTGGGGTCCACATTAGGATCACAGCTCCTCCCCCAATCCTAACAGATAGGGAATTGATCCCGATTTAAGATTCAAAAGCCTGACTCGGCACCTGTAGCACAGTGGTTAGGGCACTAGCCACATACACGAAGGCAGGCTGGTTTGAAACCAGCCCTGGTTTGCTAAACAACAATGACGACTGCAACAAAGAAATAGCTGGGCGATGTGGCAGGCGCCTGTAGTCCCAGCTACTTGGGAGGCTGAGGCAAGAGAATCACTTAAGCTCAAGAGTTTGAGTTTGAGGTTGCTGTGAGCTGTGATGCCACAGCACTCTACCAAGGACAACATAGTGAGACTCTCTCAAAGAAAAAAAAAGATTCAAAGGCCTAAAGGCCTCAGTTCAAGGACTGGATTCCTCAGATAATAGGCTGTGGGGAGGGACTGGTTGGGTGACCCAGAAGGGAGGACTTGACCTTGCTCCCCCTCCCCTAATATCCCACTTCCACCCCCACCCCTGCCTTTGCAGCTTAGACTAGTGGTCATCAGTGGCCTGTCATAGGCTGTGATCTCTCTCAGACCTCCCCCCATTTTTAAATTAAAATGTAATTCACATGCCATAAAATTCACTCTTTTAAAGCATAGGGTCCAAGGTCAGGCACAGTGACTCACACCTATAATCCTAGTACTCTGGGAGGCCAAGATGTCAAGATGTGTGGATTGCTTGAGCTCAGGAGGTCAGAGACCAGCCTGAGTAAGAGTGAGACCCCGTCTCTAAAACTAGCTGGGAGTTGTGGTGGGTGCCTGTAGTTCCTGCTACTTAAGAAGCTAAGGCAAGAGTATGGCTTGAGCCCAAGAATCTGAGGTTGCCGTGAGCTATGACGCCATGATACTCTACCAGGGCGACAAAGTGACACTCTGTCCCCCCAAAATTAAAAAAAAAAAAAGCACGGTTCAGCACCCGTTGCACAGGGGTTATGGCACCAGCCACATGCACCGAGATTGGCGAGTTCAAACCGGGCCCAGGCCAGCTAAACAACAATGATAACTGCAACAAAAAAATAGCCCGATGCTGTGGCAAATGCCAGTAGTCCCAGCTACGTGGTAGGCTGAGGCAAGAGAATCACTTAAGCCCAAGAGTTTGAGGTTGCTGTGAGCTGTGATGCCACAGCACTGTACCACGGGAACACAGTGAGACTTTTTCTCAAAAATAAATAAATAAATAAAGCATAGGGTCCAGTGGGTTTTAGTATATTCATAAAGTTGTGGCAAGCATCACCACTATCTAATTCCTAAATATTTTAATCACCCCCCAAAATAACCCCCATACCCATTAGCAGTCACTCCCCAGTACTCCGCCACCCCTCAGTGCCTGGCAACACTAGTCCACTTTCTGCCTCTATGGATTTGCTCATTCTGGACATTTCATGTAAATGAAATCAGACATTCTGTGGCCTTTTGTAACTGGCTTCTATCACTTAGCATAACGTTTTTACGGTTCCATTTATAGCCTCTCCCTCTTTAAGCCTTCCTTCATCTGGGAAATGAGGTGGGGGCAGTGCCCAGGACAGGGAAGTAAGTATGGGTCCCAAAGTGTGCCCTGTGTGAGGAAGGGCCGGTGAAGGCAGAAAGGCGATCTTCTGCCCTCGTGCGGCAAATGGAAGAACTGCAACTCTCACTGCGAGGGCTGGGACATGGTTAGGGGTGCTCAGCCCCTCCATCCCACCTTCAAGACCCTATCTCTCACCCTGCAGGGTCCCTGGGGGATTCTAGAACACTGTCCTGAACTCCTCCCTTGCATCTTCCCTGAGACTCTTCAGATCCCATCTGCTGAGTGAGAATAATAATGTTCCTACATTTGAAGTTCTAATCTGGCCCCTTGTAAACACTTTACTTATATATTTTACGGATTTGTCACAGCCTGAGGTTGCTAATATTATTATTCAGGGACAGAACCAGAGTTATGGAGTTTGAGGGCACTAGGAGTTCTAATCCCAGCCCTGACGTTCACTACCAGCTGTGCGACCTTCAGCATATGACTTTTCTTCCTTGGGCTTTTGTTTTCTTATCTGTAAATGGGGTTGATAATAATGCTCCCTACCTCATGAGGTGGCAGGAAGGATGTTCAGAGCTTGCCATGGGGGAAGCCTCCATGACTCCATGTAGGTGATAGTATCAACCAGTGTTGTACTCTCTGGGGGATGGAGGAGGGGGCCTTGATTTGCAGCATTTGCCAATTTCCATGGCATAAATATTCCCACTATGGTTAATTTCAGGCTACCAAGGTGATGTCACTCAAATTATTTTTTGAGAAGAGATGCACAGTAGCCCACCCTTACATGGTGGTCTCACTATGCAGCTAAAATAGATGTAAATAACCTCAAGATCATAGATAATAGTAAATGCAGTAAAATAATTTGGATATGATGAGTATGTATTACCTGTACTTTCTTTTTTTATGTAAACTCACTTTATTGCCCTCGGTAGAGTGCCGTGACATCACACGGCTCACAGCAACCTCCAAGGGTTGGGCTCAGTCGATTCTCTTGCCTCAGCCTCCCAAGTAGCTGGGACTACAGGCGCCCACCACAATGCCTGGCTATTTTTTTGTTGCAATTTGGCCAGGGCCGGGTTTGAACCCACCACCCTCAGTATATGGGGCCGGCGCCTTACCCACTGAGCCACAAGTGCTGCCCTCTTTTTTTTTTTTTTTTTTTTTTTTAGACAAAGTCTCACTCTGTCACCCTGGGTGATGTGCCATGGCGTCATTGTTCACAGCAACCTCAAACTCTTGGGTTCCAGTGATCCTTTTGCCTCAGCCTCCCAAGTAGCTGGGACTACAGGCACCCACCACAACACTCAGCTAATCTTTTCCTATTTTTCGTAGAGACAGGGTCTCACTCTTATTCAGGCTGGTCTTGAACTCCTAAGCTCAAGCAATCTACCTGCCTTGGCCTCTCAGAGTGCTAGGATTACAGCCTGAGCCACCTCATTCAGCCTAATACCTGTACTTTTAATACAATTTATTTAATAGTGTGTTTGCATAATTTTACTTCTAATAATGGCTGTGTTTAAGGTCCAGTTCCAAAATTCCTGAGACTGTAACAATCAGCTTGCTTGACAATCAGTTCTCTAGAGCCAGCTAGCACACTCCTGTTATCAAAACACCCATTCTGTAGAAACAGAAACTGAGGCCGAAGAAGGTGGTCAGATAGACCAGGGCAGGGCACAGATCCCATCCCTCGTATATGTGATTGTGGCCCAGGGATACACAAAGCCCCTTTTTTCCCTCTCACCCTGGTCTAGAAAGCACGGGTAGTCCCCGTAGCACTTGTGTAGTCTTGCCAAGGCCCTTGCCTTCTCTGGGCTCAGTCTGCCCACCCAGACAGTGGCTATGCTCTGTAGGTGAATACCCACACAGGGTTCCTGTATCCCTGCATCAACCCTGCTGGGGAGTCCCATGAGGACTTCAATTCATTTTACAAACAGGAAAAGTGATGCCCCAAAAGGGAAATTCCTGCCTCAGGTCACACAGCTGGGCAGACCTCAGGTGGGGTGCGGAGAAGAGGACACTGCAGCCCCAACCTTAGGGTCTGGAGCTATATGGGGGGGAGTGAGGCAGCATTACTGGAGAGGTTAGTCCCTGCAGTGGCCAGACCTTCTGCTTTACCTACGCACCTCACCACACCCTTTGGCCTCTGTCCAGAAAGCTTCGTGGGCCCCACGACTGTGGAGAGGGTAGGCCAGGGGTGGAAATGGCCACAGGGCCTGGTCCTGCCTCTGGGGTCTTCTTTGTCTCTTTATCTCCAATCTCTTCACAAATCTCTTCATCTCTGTGTGTCTCTTTGTCTCTTTCTGTCTCTCCTCTGTCCCAGCGTGGGGATCTCTCTCCCAGTCTTCGTTTCTTTCTGTCTCTGTATCTCTCACAGTTTTTTTTCTCCCTGCGTTTCCCCCTCACTCTTTCTGTCCTCTTCCACTCTGTTCATCTCGTGTCTCTCTCTACGTCCTTTCGTATCCCCTTCTCTCTTTTTTTGTGTCTATCTCTACATCTCTCAACACTTTCTCTGCGTCTCTGGAGCTCTGCCCCAGGGTTTCTCTCCCCTTCTCTTTACGGGTGAGTTTTCTACTTTCCTGCGAGAACACGCTCCCCACCAGCTCGCCCAGACCTGCCTCCGCCCCCAGAGCCCCGGGCCAGTCGGGGCAAGCACTTTTAAGAGCCGGTACCTTTAAGGGCCGGCGGCGGGGGGCGGGGCCTCGGCGGCCCCGCCCTGACCGCCCCTCCCCCTGACGTCCCTTCCTCCCAGCCCCTCCGCCGCCTCCCTCCGCCGCCGCCCGGGCCGGCTCCGCGCCCCCTCCTCGGCCCCCGCCAGCCTGCCTGCCCGCCACTCCCATGGCGCCCGGGGTCCCCGCTGTGCGGGGCCACTAGGACCCTCAGCGTCCCCTTCCCTCCCCCGCCCTGCCCCCTCTCCCGCAGCGCGGATTCGGGCGTTCACAGCGCCCAGCTTTTTGAGCTCGCGTCCCCAGGCCGGCGGGGGGGGAGGGGAAGAGAGGGGACCCCAGGATCCCCGCCCCCCCCACCCGGCCGCTCCTGCCCCCCGGGACCCGGAGAAGATGTCTTCGCGGACGGCACTGGCCCCGGGCAACGATCGGAACTCGGACACGGTGAGTGGGGCCCGGCCCCTTGGGGAGCCCCGGCTGTGTCCAGCCGCCAACCCCTCACCCCGCGAGCCCTTACTCTCATTTCCCGGGCTCGACCCAGCTCGCCACCTTCTGACCCCCTCCTGGACTTCCAGGCCTCTCGGCCCTCCGCTTCTACTCTGTCTCTCCCGACCCCTGGGAGCGCCCGTCTCCCAGGACCCTTCTGTCCCTGTGCAGACCGCTTCCGCTCGGGACCCTTTCTTCCAGGAAGCCCCCTCCCCTACCTTCCAGGAGCCCCTCCCTTCTCTGGCGTGTTCTAAGCCCTTTCCCCTCCGGCAGTCTGTTTCCCACAACTCACCCCCTCCCGGATTTGCAGGGCCCCTGACCCCCCAAGGCCCAGCCCTGGTCCTCTCCCAGCAAGGCCTGGTCCAGTCCTGCCTCTGGCTCTGGCCTTCCTGGTCTGAGGCTGGGTGCTGGCTGTCCAGAAGCCCCCTCCTCGCATTCCTAGCCCTCTGCCCCTCCAGGATCCACTCGGCCTCTGTGAGCAGTTCAGCACAGGAAGCTGCTTTCCACCTTTCCTGGGCTCAGGGCCTTTTCTGGCTTCTTCAAGGTCTCTCCATTCCCAGGCCTGGTCCGCATCGTCCAAGCAGCCTTCACCCTGAATCCCAGCACCATAGGGCCCCCAGATGCCACCTGGACCCTCTCTGGTCTCTTCCTCTCCCAGGAAGCCTTGGCCTCCAAACTCCAGGTCCCCACCCAGCCCAGGCTCGGATTTCTAGGCCCTGGACCAGTCTGACTCCAGGCCTCATCCTCTCTGTGTCAACTCCTCAGCCTCAGGCAAGCCCCCTCCCCAAACCCCAGCCTTTCACCTCTGTGTCCTTTTTAGGCCAAGCCCAAGCCCTTTTCTCTCAGGCTACCATTCATTCTCCTGCTCCAGGGCCACCTCCTTCCTTTTTGGGGGTCTGGTCTCCCAAGGAATCCCCCTCTCAGCTTCCAAGGCCTTCCTCAGCTGACAAGACCTGGCCCCAGATCCTTCTTCCAGAGACTCCTGGACTTGAAGTCTGTGGTCTTGCCCTGGCTTTAAGCCTCTTCTCTTGTGGTCAATTCGTTGGAAGCCTCTCCCCAAACTTCTAAACCTCTTGACTTTTCATAAGCCTCAGCCCATATTCCTCTAGGCTGCCTCTTGCCCAGGAATCCTCTCCCCCATACATGCAGTCCCCAGCCCCTTTCTGGTTATAAGGACTGCTCCTTGAATCCCCCTTCTCTGATTTCTAGGAGATTCTCCCAAGGCCTAGGGATTCTTGGGCACTGCCCCTGTGGCTCATCACTTCCCACCATTCCTGGTCTCCCCTGCGCCTGCAACTCAGACAATCCTGGGGAACTCCCCCCCTCCCCCATTTCCAGTGTTTCTAAAGACCCACCCACCAGCCATTCCCAGACTCTCCTCCTGCAGAGGTCTTTGTCCCTTTTGCCCAGGCCTTCTGCCAGGTCTCTGCCAGAGAGAGTTTATCCTTGCCCTTTCTTCATCTTGCAGATACTCCCCCAACCCCATCATTGCTATGGGCCAGACTCCAGTTTGGAGGCTGAGGAAATACCCACCCACCTATCTGCCTTCCCTAGTCACTCCTTGGAGGTCCCAGGAGTCCACAGTCCTGAGTTCAAATGCTGGCACTGCTGGCTGGTTTGCATTGTGTCCTCAGACAGCTGGTTCTCTCTTTCTGAGCCTCACTTGCCTGCTCTGGATAAGAGGGGTGACCATTTGAGTCCCACAGAAGATTACTTGATTCGGGAGAAGCCTGGCACATGGGAAGCGCTCCACGTGTTAGCTGCTGTTGTGACTGTGGGTATGAGTCAGATGGCCCATGGAGGCTCAACCCAAGGCTGTCATAGTTGTTGAGTGAGCTTGTAGATCCCCTCCCAGTTTGGAGCCTCAGTTTCCTTATCTCTAAATGGGCCTGAGGATAGCACCTCCCTGGCAGGGATGTTTTTAGAAGCCAACAGGGTGAGTAAGGTGTGCTGGGCCAGGCATGTCGTCATTGCTATTGTCATTATTGTTAGTCCAATTATTCAGGTGAACTTGGGTTTAAACCCAGTTTCTGTCTCTCCCCAGCTA
The DNA here is from genome assembly GCA_963574355.1 of Loris lydekkerianus. Lineage (NCBI taxonomy): Eukaryota > Metazoa > Chordata > Mammalia > Primates > Lorisidae > Loris > Loris lydekkerianus. The sequence goes on along the minus strand of CAUYPK010089688.1, from coordinate 7,449 downwards.
TGTGACCTCAGGCAAGTGACCTCACCTCTTTGAGCCTTGGTTTCCTTGTTTGTAAAATGGGGCTCACATGAGGGCTTGCTCTTCCTTTGTTGTTAAGAAAGGGGTGGGGTGGGGATTTGAGGGTGGCTAATCCCTTTCTTTCCTCTGACTCTGGTCAGTAAGATATACTTGATAGTCCTGGTGGGGAGTCACTTATCTCCCTCTGGAATCTGAGGTTGCAACCCCTATCCATGCTACCTCATTACCATGCCCACAGCCACTTGGGGTCATGCTCTCCCACCCCAAGTTCCAGGTTCCTTAGCAACAGCCCCCAGTGTTGGGGCGCCAGCCCAATGGGAGGATGCCAGGCCAGCTAGTTGTGCTTGGCCAATGTTAGCTACTACCTCTGGTCCCTGGGGCCTTTGTCTCCTACTGTCCCAGCTGCCCCTCAAAGGGGTCCCGTGACTGTGCTGCCTTTGGTGGGGTACCATCCCACCTGTAGTTGGCTTCCCTTCTGCCACCTGACAAGAATTCTTCTCCAAGCCCTATCACAGTGGGGATGGGAGGCCTTATCACCCGGATCTTCACCTCCCTTCCCACCCTCCCCTGGGAGGAAGCCTGAGGCGTGTATGCCTGGTGGGATGTGGGAAAGAGATCAGCACTCAGGAGTAGTCAGCAGGCCCAGGTTCAAATCCCAGGTACTCTGCTCCATCTTCTATCTGCCCTATGACCTTGGGCAGGGTACTCCCCCTGCCTGAGCCTTGGGGTCCCTATCCAGAGAATGCAGATTATAACTGAACCCACATTGGAGACCAGATGGGGCGCTGTGAGCCTCAGGCTCATGGTTAGAGCCCCAGCAGCACAGCCATAGTGGGGAATGTCTTTCTGCTCATTGTGAATGAATTGTGTGAAGTTCACAAGCCACCTTCTCTCTACGAGGCTCAGTTTATACTCTGGAGCATGGAGGCACAGGTGCTTCCCTCAGGGGGATTTGAATGTGTGTGTGTGTGTGTGGGGGGTAGTGCTTATCCCCGCAGGACTACCATGGGCTGCTTAATAGAAATGGTTCCAGCATGGTGTCACATGCCGTGGAGCAAGTGAAGAGCTTCAGCTCCAGGGCAAACTGGGTTCAGATCTCAGCTCTAGGGCTCAGTTTCCCCACCTGTAAAGTGGGGATGATGATGAGGTACATGGCATTATATTGCATAAGTGACTGGCACTCATTAAATGTTGGTGGTCATTACTATTAAGTGGCCTAGGAGAGACTTCCTGTAAGAAGTAGAGCTGGGCCCCCAGCCCACTTCTTTCCTCCTCATCTCCCTTTGTCTTTGTATAGCCCTCAGATATGTACAAGGGCAGCAGGCTGTATGCAGAGCTGTCTTGGCTGAGGCCTCTGGCACCCTGGGCCCCAGCCCTGAAAGGAAGGCACTGTCCCTGGGGCTTACAATCAGGCCAGGGCAGGTGGACCTGCGAGGGAGCGAGGCCTGGGAGGGACAGGACAGCAGGAACAGAACGTCAGAGACAGAGAGGAGCAGTAGTGTGGGAGACAGCAGGTCAGGGCGAGGATCAACCACCATGTTTCATGGGGTGGTGGAAGCAACAATGTTTCTCTTGGAAGGGAGGTAACCATGACTCAACCAAGACAGTTGGGGCAAAATGAAAGACTTGGTTACAGTATTTGAGCCCAGTGATTAGAATAAAATGTTAGGGACAGTAAACTAGAAACAAAATGTTTTTTTTTGTTTTTTGGGGTTTTGTTTTTTGAGACAGAGTCTTACTTTGTCCCCCTAGGTAGACTACCATGGCATCATAGCTCAAAGCAATTTCCAACTCAATTCTCTTGCCTCAGCCTCCCAAGTTGCTTGGCACCCACCACAATGCCTGACTGTTTTTTGGTTATTTATTTTGTTTGTTTGTTTATTTATTTATTTATTTATTTATTTGAGAGACATTGTCTTACTCTGGCTCAGGTAGTCCACCAGCCTCGGCCTCCCAGAGTGCTAGGATTACAGGCATGAGCCACCGCAGCCACCACACACGGCCTGGAAACAAAATGTTGACTTTGAGTTTGGAGTAGAATTGGGGCTGGAGCAGCAACAGTGACAAACAGGGTGGCTGCTTTGCAGATATTGCATTTTTAAAAAATTTATTTATTTATATATGTTTTTGAGACAGTAGCCCTGGGTAGAATACCATAGCATCATAGTTCACAGTGACCTCAAACTCCTGGGGTCAGGTGATCCCCTTGCCTTGAGCTCCCGAGCACCATGCTGGGCTAGTTATTCTATTTTTAGTAGAGGGGTGGATGGGTGGGGTGGAAGTGTGTCTCAGCTCTTGCTCAGGCTGGTCTCGAACTCCTGAGCTCAAGTGATCTACCAGCCTCGGCCTCCCAGAGAACTAGTATTGCAGGCGTGAGCCGCCATGCCTGGCTGATACTGCATATTTTTACAAATGGCAGGCTTGTAGCAACCTGGTGTCAAGCAAGTCTGTCCGTGCCATTTTTTTTTTTTTTTAATTGTTAAATCATAGCTGTGTACATTAGTGCAATCTGTCCGTGCCATTTTTCACCAGCATGTGCTTTCATTATGTCTCTGCGTTGCATGTTGGTAATTCTCACAATATTTTTAACTTTTTCATTATATCTATTATGGTGATCTGTCATCAGTGAGTGGTCTTTGATTATGACTCATTGAAGGTATGGATGATCATTAGCATTTTTTTAGCAATACAGTATTTTTGTTTGTTTGTTTAGCAGGCCCAGGCCAGGTTCGAACTGGTCAGCCCTAGTGCACAGGGCTGGCGCTCTAACTATTAAGCTATGGGTGCCCAGCCAATAAAGTATTTTTTAATTAAGGTGTGTTCTTTTTTCTTTTTTGCACTTAATGCTATTGCACACTCAAGAGACTACAGTATAGTGTAAACATAACTTTTATGTGCAGTGGGAAGCCAAGAAATCCATGTGGCTTGCTTTATTGTGATACTTGCTTTGTTGTGAAGGCCTGGAAGTGAACCTATAGTATCTCCAAAGTAGGCCTGTAATTAACAAAGGAAGTTGGGGGTAAACAGACTACACTGAGGGGTAAGGAAGGGGCTTGATGTCTGGGTGCTGGATACTGTGGATTTGGGGAGACCCCAGAGTTTTTTGTTTGTAGAGAGGGAGGATCCAAAGGCATTATAGTTCTCTGTCGTCTGAATTTGAAAAGGGCCACAAAGGCATTGGTGACCAGGACTAGAATTCATTGCCCCAACCCTTGGTGCTGCTGAAGGTAGGATTGGACAGCTCATGCTTCATCTCCCCTGCCCAGCATGGCACCTTGGGCAGTGGCCGCTCCTCAGACAAAGGACCATCCTGGTCCAGCCGCTCCCTGGGTGCCCGCTGCCGGAATTCCATCGCCTCCTGTCCTGAGGAACAGCCCCACGTGGGCAACTACCGCCTGCTGAGGACCATCGGGAAGGGCAACTTTGCCAAAGTCAAGCTGGCTCGGCACATCCTCACTGGTCGGGAGGTAAGTACAGAGCTGGGGCAGGTTCAGGGCCTGACCTTGTAGGACTAGAGCCTGGGGTAGGTTGGTAGAGATCAAGGTTGACTTTGCTGGGACAGGTTGTAATATCTCAGATTTTCACAGAACAACTGTAGTAGGGAAAAGAGAACCAAATTTCGGGCATCTTTGAAATTAACAAGAAAGCTCATCACAGGCAGAGCTACGTGCTGCATTTTAATGATGCAGGTGGGTTTTGTGCATAAACCTGAGGTATCTCCCTATTTTAATGGTGGCCTTTGGTTCCTTGAAATCTCTCATTGATCCTGAGAATATACCTGGTTTATTCCTATTGCATTCTCAGTTACACATGGCCTCACTCTCTCCACCTCCCCTTCCAGAGTGGATATCTGTGTTGTACATGGAAACATTATTGCAGAAAGGGCCCACACAGACCTTGTGACCTAGATTTAAAGCCTCACAGTTAAAGGGGAAAAAAGATGGTGGGTGGTTTCATGATTTCTGCTTCACCACCCCCCAACTTTAGAGAGAAAACTGGAGCAATTTCTTTTCCCTTGGAAAGATTCTCACCTGCCCTCATGTTGCCCATACCACACACACACAAAGGACACCAGGCTCTGACGGTTTTATGGGAAAATTCTACCAAAGATTTAGATTTTTGGTAGAATTAGTCAATTCTTCCAGAGACTAAAGAAAGAGGTTCCACTGCCCAGCTGCTTTATACGTGCTAGCTTGGCTTTAAGAGAAAAAACAGGCAAGAAACAAAATTGCAGGCCAGTCTTACTCATGAACATAGATATAGATTTCTTAAACAAAATATAATAGAATGTGGCAAATCAGTAAGAGAAGGCTGTGTGATGACAAAGCTGGTTTATCTCAGGAATGCAGAGTTCTTTTCCATTTGACAATTTATTCATGTACTTCACCACATTCACAGACTAAAGGAGAGAAACCATATGATCATCTCAATACTGACATAGAAAGTGTTTGACATATTTCTTAAAAACCCATTCATGAGGATATGAGGACAACTAAAAGGGCCTTTCCCCCACAAAGGACACTTCATTTCCCATATGTGGATCCTGCATGTGATTCCAGGGGTTTCTGAGAGGACTAGCTTCTAAGGGAAAAAGGCCTCCCAGAGGAAAAGTTTTTTAATCCAGAGGATCTGGGGCCTTTGGACAAATTGTATAGACCTAAAGGCTAGATTAAGACTTTTAAAGGTCATCCACTACTAAAAAACTTAAAATGGTGTATCTCAATGTGTAATTCAAAATAAAAAACTTAATCACATTGTAGGATAAATATAAAGACAGTTCAGTAACATTCTGATTCATCCCCTTGCTATCTCAAAGCTCTTCTAAAAATACATACTTTTAATAAGTTTTAAATGTTTGAAAGGTAGACTTTATCAGGCTATGTAAGTTCAAAAACAACCTACAACTTTCCTTGGCAAAGTGACTGAATCACTCTGTGCCTCAGTTTCCCCACTTGTAAAGTGGGAATAATCCTAGCACTCATATGGTTGCTGTGAGGGATTAAAAGTGTTCTCATTTGTAAGCACATAGACCACATAGCGCACACTCAGTAAATGTTAGCTGGTTATTTATTATTCCATAGTTCATGTTTTCAGAACAAAGATGTGATGGATAAGATCTGAGATGCCCCAACAGAGGTGTGTTGGCCACCCTAACACAGCTCTCTAGAGTACTCTCATCCCTGTCCTATCATGGAATAGGGGATATTTCCCTGCAGAAGTAAGGATAACATTGGAAATGGTAGGAACAGAATGTGCAAAAGCCCTAGGCCAGGTTACCCCATTTGCCCAGGGTAATCTAGGAATGGCCCAGATTGAGGGCTCTTCTGAGAGAGGGGGCAAAGGAGTGATATCCCAGGTAATCTGAGTTGGAGAACCTCTCAGGTTTGATGGCCTCTGAGACCTTGACCTTTCCTCTTCCTTTTTTCTAGGTAGCCATCAAGATCATCGACAAAACCCAGTTGAATCCCAGCAGCCTGCAGAAGGTGAGGCCCAGGGAGAAGAAACAGAGTGGACACCAGGTTCCTGGGACAGCCAGTGACCTGCCCAACTCCTTCTGCTTGGGCCTGAAAGGGGAGAGGATCCCTAAAACCACCTCCCCTCACTCTTCTCTCTCTTCCTTTCTGGCCTTGCACAGCTATTTCGAGAAGTCCGCATCATGAAGGGCTTAAACCACCCCAACATCGGTGAGGATGGGAAGGGAGAGTCAGAGGCAGGCAGCATGCAGGGCACTGGGGAAAGAAGAGAATCAGGGAGATGGCAGTGATGGGTGGGGGATGGATAATGATTATAATAGAAAGACCTCGTTTCTCATAGTAGCAATCGCTGCTGTGTGATCTTGGACAAGTCACTTAACATCTCTGAGCCTCTGTTTCTTTTTCTGGAGTGGGGGTGAAAAGAGGGCCCATTATGAAATCACTGTGAGGATTAGATAAGATCGTGTATCAAAAGTGCTTAGTTCATGGCTAAACTACAAGAGCTAGTCTGAGCATTTTCATCAGCATCATCTGTCATTGTCATTATCATTAGTCGGTGGACACAGGGGTCTTTACTGAGAGAAGCAGGGTTTAGCCTGTCTGGATGTGGCATTTGTTCATTAATTTACTCAGTAAATACTGTATTTATCAAGTGGCTGCTATTTGTCACATACTAGAGTGCAACAGTAGAAAAAAGAGGCCAAAATTCCTGGCCTCACTGAACTGATGTTCTTGTGGGAGACCAAATGAGAAAGGTGGCAAAGTAGGGCAGAGGAGTTTGGAAAATTTTGCCATTAGTAGGTAGCCATTGGAGGATTCTTGAGTAGGGGGTAAGATAGTTAGTACACTCCCATAGTTACTGAGTATAGGTGGGGGAGTCTTTCCACCTAACCCCCCTGCCCGACCCCTGGCCATTGCAGTAAAACTCTTCGAGGTGATTGAGACTGAGAAGACACTGTACCTGGTGATGGAATACGCAAGTGCCGGTGAGATCCCTCCTCTCCCCCTCCCCACTCTATCCTCCCTGCTTCCCTGCACCTGTTCCCTGACCCCACTTGTCTCTGTCCTGCAGGAGAAGTGTTTGACTACCTCGTGTCACATGGCCGCATGAAGGAGAAAGAAGCTAGAGCCAAGTTCCGACAGGTCAGGGCAGGGCTGAGGGTAGGGCTTGGCGGGTGGGTGGGTGGTGGTGGGGGAAATGGGGGTGGGAATGCCTGGGTCCCTGGGGAGAGTCTTGAGATCTGGGCTGACCAGTGACCTGGGGATGGGGCTTAAATCTGGATGTCAGTGAAGGTGCAGAGTTTGGGGTTCCCAGACATGCAGTTGCCCAGTGTGAGGCTATCCAGGTGTCAGTGGGCCAGAGGGTGAGGCTATCCAGGTGTCACTGGGCCAGGAGGTGAGGCTATCCAGGTGTCAGTGGACCAGGGGATGAAGCTATCCAGGTGTCAGTGGGCCGGAGGTGAGGCTATCCAGGTGTCAGTGGGCCAGGAGGTGAGGCTATACAGGTGTCAGGACCAGGGGATGAAACTATCCAGGTGTCAGTGGGCCGGGGATGAGGCTATCCAGGTGTCAGTGGACCAGGGTGTGAGGCTGTCCAGGTGTCAGTGGGCCAGGGGGTAAGGCTATCCAGGTGTCAGTGGGCTGGGGGTGAGGCTATCCAGGTGTAGTTGGTCCCAGGTGTGAGGCTATCCAGGTGTAGGTGGGCCCAGGTGTGAGGCTATCCAGGTGTAGGTGGTCCCAGGTGTGAGGATATCCAGGTGTAGATGGGTCCAGGTGTGAGGCTATCCAGGTGTAGGTGGGCCAGGGGGTGAGGCTATCCAGGTGTAGGTGGGCCCAGGTGTGAGTGTATCCAGGTGTAGGTGGGCCCAGGTGTGAGAGTATCCAGGTGTAGGTGGGCCCAGGTGTGAGTCTATCCAGGTGTAGTTGGTCCCAGGTGTGAGGCTATCCAGGTGTAGGT